>VDFB02075321.1:61122858-61176721 GCA_007258455.2 Sequoia sempervirens | reverse complement strand
GAACTACCTCTCTTGATCAACGATAGATATTATCCACTCTCGAGAATGTAAATATGTTTGAGATAACTAAAAAATAATTTGTATCCCTTATATCCTTTCATCCAATGTAGCCTATCTCTTAATTGATATCCTCTACCACAATTAAGTTCAAATCTTCTAAGTTTTATTTCAACGGAAGCAACCACTCATTCTAGAAAAGTTATTAGTAAGTGCTAAAGCCAAAACAAGTTTTTTTTTTTCTATTTGGATCCATATTTTTTTCCCATTCTAGATCTCTTTCTAGCCATATTCTTATTGTAAGATCATAGTAAAGTATTGCAATAGATTTAATCACATCATTCCACAATTGTTTCCACTTACCATTTTGATGAGGTCTAGGAACATCAACCAAAGGGATATTAGGGAAGAAAGGTGATCAATTTGATTGAGGTGGGAAGTGTTGAGCTTGAAGGATAGATTATTAGGTATGAGGAATAAGAAGTTTGAAAAGTTTAATGAATTGGGAGGTGATATGTGAGATAGGTTTAATAGAATCTACTTAAATAAGGGTGTTTTGTGGAGAGGGACAATGGAAAGAGAAATAACTAAGTTTTAATCTATCAATACAACTAAGTTTCCCTTAGTTCACCATCTCGAAAAGTGATCAATGTAAGAATATTTTTTGTCTAAAATGGGATCTAAACCCCTCATGGTATTTCTAGTTAGGATGTAGGAATTCAATTATTTTTTAGAGAGTTTATGAGAACTAAACCAACTTGTATCTTGGTTTTTCCACCATATCATATTCACCTCCTTGTAGCCATTTAGTCATAGGGAGGGCATAAAAATCCATTCCCACAATTTAACTTGAGATGAGGGGAGTCATTGGGCATACAATAAAAAATGAATACTTGTTCTTGGATTAGTGAAGCACTAAGCCTGGTGTTGGGACACTCCTCAATAGATTATAAACTTAGCCAAGTATTGGGAAAGGTGGGTCAACCTTGCATCCTAATATTTTGATTTATTATTTTGTCCTCATATTAGGAAATGAGGCATCTCACTTTGTGTTGGTAGTTATTTTTCATTTGTTGAATGCTTCAAGGGAGGTGTCTAAGATGTTCTAAATGCATATAATATTGTTATAGCTTTATAAGATGAAACCCTCTTATGACATATTCTTATGACATTTAAGAGCATGACTATAGAATATTTACAATAAAGTATTGACCAACATTATGAAAAATCATAAGAAATCTTTTAAGAAATAGCATCCGTGTCAAGGAAAAAGAAGTGGACATTTACAAGAACTTTTTTTTAAAGCAAAAGTGGGAGACCACTTATAATTTTATTTATATATAATATTTTACATATAGCTGGTTCAGGCGGACATACTGGTGGGAAAGAACTAGCAAGAAAACCCCCAGTTGCAATTCGAGTAACAAATTTTACAAAATATCAAAAAGACCAGTGAGGTCCTAGTAAAAATGACCAATTGTCTGATTACAATGTTACAAAAGCACATCAATTGGTTGAATACATCAGTACATATGCACATTCTCTTATGCACCCAAAATACCCAAAAGAAGACATCATACTGGATATACCCGTGACCCAAATACATTACACAGTGGAGATTACAAAACCTTACTAAACATAAGACTGATAAGCTAGGAAACCACTTTCAAAAAGATGCAGATTTTCCACCAACATGCTGAAAGCCATTAACTGAGCTTTCTTTTGTTTCCACTTGTTTACCTTTGTGTTGGCGATCATGCTCAAATGAAGGTTTTGATTTGTTAATATCAGGCACATGTAATGATAACAAAATTTCTTTTTGGATGAAGATGGAAGTTGTAAATCATGAATGCAAACATGACTTCTCAAGAAAGAAATGGCATGATATTTTCTTTTTAAATCATCAATCTCCTCCATGGAAATGGAAAATCTGTATCTGTTTAGAACTTGGTAGAGATGTGAAGAAGTGTCATGCATTGTGGATAATAACATGCCTTGGAATATGTGAACATAGGTCTCTTATGAAACAAAACCTTCTTTGAATAATTAACATTAGAAATTAATACAGTTTGGCAAGCATATTGTATAATCACACTAGGAAACCAACAATGGAAGATTGAGAGTCTCAACTAAATTCCACCTTATAGATAACATTCATACTAGAATCCAACAACAAAAGACCAAATTTCATAAATAAAGTTCATGTGTTATATATCATGCCTTTGAGGGGTCCACAAGTACCACGAGCCTTTTGAAATCCTTCTCCATCTAAATGCATCCATTCCAAGACCATTGGGAGGTGGGTATACAATATGAGCCAAGTATTAATTTCTAATGTTAATTATTGAAAGAAGGTATATAAATTATTCAAGCATCTTAATTCTCATACAAAGTTACATCTTAGTCAATTTCTCAATGTATGAGTTCCATATATTTGTAAATTTTTCTTAATATAAAAACATATTTTATTTCATTAAAATTAGCCTATCTATTCCATGTTACAAAGGATGCTCTTATTTTAAATTATAAGTATATAATTCAAAATTAATTAGTAATTTTCAAGATAGAGTACACACAATTTCTTTATTTAAAATAAAATAATATTCTTATTTCCATGTGAGAGTTATGTAGAATGGTAGTTTGACATGTCTCGAAAATATTTCTTTCATATATACTAAATTTTTATCATTGTACATTATGAGTGAATCATCTCAATTATATATCCAAGCACATCAAAAATTTATAGAGTGGAAAGAAAAATAATCACACATTTATCATATTTTTGTAAGGTGTTCGAAAAGACTAAAAGTTTCCCTAGAAAGAACTAATTAAGGAATATAAAAAATGGAAAGTGTCTACCTCATTGTATGTTGACCTTTCCCATATAAAAAGATCATGGAAATGCTAAATGAGTTGATATAAGAATTTTTAAGAATGAAGGCACAAAATTCATAACACTAATCCTAAAAGCAACAAGAAAGGCAATGAATAAAATCTTCCTAGTTATTTTGAAAGAAACTTTAAAAGGTTCTAAATCCCCTTCACACCCCTTTCTAAATGAAGATAAAATAAATAAGTTACCAAATATTTCTTAGAGTTTAAGGTGGTGATTTTAATATGATTTGAGAATAAATAAGATAAATTAGATGAAATCAAGTTTTGTTGTAAAGGTGATGAATTTTGGGGGACTAATGTTAGGATAGAAAATAATTTTGAACCTAGTTGACTCATTAAATGGCAATAAGATAGATTTTAAAGGGGCTTTATTTAAAATATGTAATAGTTAGATATGTACTAATACATTATATTCTCTATTAGATAGTTATTTCTTCCATAAATATTTCTTACAATCTTATAATTTATTAATAATAGTGATGTGTGCATCCCTAGACACTCTTTGATAACCACACTATTAATGTTTCTATTTTTACTAGGGATACTCTAATTGAAAAGCATGTAAAGAGGAAGGGTTAGTTAACCTTGATATTAATGCAATGAAAGGTGGGATTATCTTGATGGTATCAAAGTTATCTTAAAGATATATTGAAGGTTTTTCTTCTATGCATGAACACATTTAGTGAAATATAATGAATATGTGTTATCCTAGAAAAATATGTATAGCATTAGGATAAAATTTAGACTTTAAGTTGAAAGAAAATGTCAAATATTTAGAATAAAAATGGTGGGGATGGAATACAAGCTTCAAGAATCTCCTTGTAATAATTAATTGCAATAATAAATGATTAAAAATAAACACGAATGGATATGTCACCAATAATTTTTAGATAAAATGACTAAAATTAGAGCCAATATATCTTAGTTCAAGTATTAGGATAAAGGTATCAAATTCTTATTCAATGTAAACATAGCTGAGTTTGATAGATAAAAAGTTGGCCCCATTAATACTAGGGGAGCATTGTCTAATGTGATTAAGTTGACACTATTCAATTTTTAGAAGTTAGAACCCTAACATTTATATGAGGCTTGTAAAATAGAACCTTATTAGGAAGAGTAGGAGAGGAGAAATGAACCCATAATAATTATACTTATGCAAATAAAAATAATAATAATGTTTAACCATTTCAAAATGTTAAATTTGTTTCACTATGATGATCAATAGCTAATTTGTACAAGGAGGCCACAATTTATAGGGAAATGAAGACTACATAAGAGGAGAATTTACAACATAGTAGCTTGGTTATAGTTGTTTCTTTAGCATTAACTATTTTCTCTATTTTCTTTTGTTGTTGAATATTTTATTTGATCTCTTAAAACTTATCAATGGTACTGTTGACGTGTCTGATGGCACAACAACGTGTAAACAAAATATTGCTACTCTGTTTCTCCTGAAAGAGAAAGACAACACATGGATATCTTAGCTCCCAAGGTCTTTGTAGTTGGTTCTCAATTGTAATGATTTCACTCAGTGATTGATGTGAACTATAATGTTCAAGGGGCTTGCTGGTGTTGAGCTTCTGGATTGTTCTAAGATCAAGCATAATTTTAAACCTAGTTTAACTGGGGTTTTTAAAGAAATGAAAAAGATAGATCAGGGCTTTGGAACATAAAAGAATGATAATTCATCCAACTTAACCAGACTTGTTAGCTTCCAAGGAACTCCTAATTAAAAATGCAGAGCAAAATTAACTTGTGATTAACACAGTTTTATTCATTCACAATGCTAATTTCAATAACAGATTGCAAGTTACCATTTAAACAAAACATAAAATAAGACTTCAATCCTTGAAAGCTTCTCAAATCAAATGATTAACTCAAGACAAACAACATTCTGAAACACAATCTGAAGTAGATTTAAATCTGGTTGCTTCTATTGTCAATAAAATAGATAAACAACGTTTACAAAACTGGCACAATCACTAGTGTACAAAAAATCCATGACTCCAAATTGTTTCCATCTATACTAAGAAAAATGGAAAGATACATTATTTCCTTCTACTGAATCTAACTCCTAACTAAGAAGACAAAAGAAGCTCCCATTACAAAGAATCAGGATGCAACTCTGTCTCCTCTATCCTTCTGAAAATTCCTACTCTTGAAAATCTATCTCTAGACCTGTCTACTCTATTTCTTCTTCTATTTCTGCTAACTTCCTTTTTTCTTTTCTAACCTTCTAACCCTACCACTTCTCTCCTAATAACCAAAAGTATACTTCAGATAACAACCCATCATTTTAAGATGGAAAGAAAAAGAGGAAACCCCAAAGAACAACAAGACAAAGAGTGACAACAGAGGAAACGAAAGGACATAAAGAAAGAACAAACAAACAAGCAAACAAAACTATTTACAAGCCGAACAAGTACATTATTTACAAACAAGAAACAAAACAAACTATTTACACAAAGAACAGGAAACTATTTACCTGCAGAACAGAATTAGCAAGCTTTACGACTCAAAATAATGTTTGAGAAACTACCCATTGATGGGAAAGGGAACAGGTTCTCTAGTTAAACTACTCAGTCTGAAAGCATTTTCTCCTAGGATCTTAGCAATCTGATAGGGACCCAACCAGAGCTTATCAAATTTCTGGTGATTGCCCTTCTTTTCACTAGCTTTGTCCCATAGCAACACAAGGTTTGATATCCTAAAAGCCTTGATTTTGGCTCTTTTTTCAAACCAACGTTTGACAACGACCTGATGTCTAAAGAATTGCTTCAAGGCAGCATCTCTCTGCTCTTCTAATTTCAACAAGGCAGCTAATCTTACCTCTATCCTATCATCGCTAGAGTAGAATTTCTGCATGAACTCAAGGATAGGTATTTGCAAATGAATAGGGAACACAGGTTCTTGGCCATACACTAATTTAAAGGGTGAAGTCTTTAAAGCAGCCTTAATCCTAGTCCTATTTGCCCATAACACAAATCTCAGCTGGGTATGCCAGTCCCTAGGGTTGTTTTCTAATTTTTTTTAATTACTCCTAAGAGATTCTTATTGGTTGATTCTACAACTCCATTGCCTTGTGGGTAATAGTTTGAAGAATACTTTAAGACAATTTTGTGATCATAAGCCCATGAAATGAATTCAGCAAAAGAAAAGGCAGAGCCATTGTCATATACCAATGCGAAGGGTACCCCAAACCTAGTGGTGATGCATTCGGTGAGGAACTTGATCACTACCTCTATTGTGCTATTCTTGCAAGGTATAGCTTCTATCCATCTTGTGCAGTAATCAGTAGCAGTCAAAATAAACTTGTGTCTTGTAGAAGAGTTTGGGTTAATTACCCCAATAAAATCCAGTTCCCACTGGGCAAATGGCCTTACCTCATAGATAGGCTGTAATGGCATTCTTTTGATGCAAAAATATGACATATGTACATGTTCTTGCGTGCTGATGGGAATATTTGAACACACACGACCAGTAATAACCAGATCTGAGGATCTGGTGTGCCAATGAGTCCGCAGAACCATGACTTGTGCCGTGTTTCCCATGGAATTCAGTAATCATGTGCCTAGCCTCTTGCTGATCAAGGAATTGTAGGTATACTCCATCAAAATTATTCCTGTATAGCAATCCTCCTTTGAGCATATAATGAGAGCTCTTCATTCTCAGCACTCTCCTCTGAGTTGTATTCATTCCCTATGGGCACCGATTATTGAGCATAAAGCAGATGATATCGGCATACCAAGGGTCGTTGAAGGACTGAGTGGTGTATTGTTGACAAATGATGTTGTCACTAGCATTCACCATGGATTTAGATAGGCCTGTGCCTCTGACAAGTTTCATGGGGCGTATCTCCAAATCAAACTCTTGCAAGATGGCCATCCATTTCCCTCTTCTTTCTCCCAACTCGCTCTGCATAAGTAGAGACTTCATAGCAGCGTTAGGAACTACAACAATGATTTGGCTTCAGAGAATGTAATGCCTAAAATTTTTGACAGCTCTGACCAGCACAAAATCTTGTTTCTCAAGAGGGGGGTATTTGATCTCAGCATTCTTAAACGGAGAGCTCATGAAGGCGATTGGCCTCTCCTCTCCCTCTTCTCTTCATTGAGTTAAAACAGCTGCACAGGAATGCTCAGAGACAAAAGAGTAAATACAAAACGACCTCAAGTAGTCAAGGCTAGTGAGGACTGGAGCTTTTGAAATGGATCGCTTGACCTATGAAAATGCAACCTTTGCCTCATCATTCCACTCTATCTTGGCATCTTTCTTCATCATTTCATTCAATGGTTTTACAATTTCTGCAAAGCCTGTGATAAAATTTCTCATGAAGTTAATCTTTCCAAAGAAAGACCTCATTTCTTTCTTGCTTCCTAGCTTGGTGATCTTTAGAATGGACTTAACTCAGTCTGGATCGATTGATATTCCTCTTTTAGAGATTACGTGTCCCAAAAGCTTCCCTTCAAAAACCCCAAGCACACACTTTTTAGGATTCAAGGAGACTCCATACTGGATACATCTTTGAAGAACTTTGGCTAAGTCTGCAGCATGGTTCAGTCTATCCTTGGAGAACACTTCCAAGTCGTCCATGTAAACAATAATGCACTTACCAATCAAGTCCTTGAATGCTACGTCCATGGTGCACTGAAAAGTTGCTTCAGCATTTATCAGACCGAATGGCATCCTTCTGTATGCAAATGTTCCCTACTTTGTAGTGAAGGCTGTCTTCATTCTATCTTCACAGTTAACCATTACCTGATTGTATCTAGAGTAACCATCTAGAAATGATATCATATGAGATCCATTAACAGTTTATAAGACTTCATCCAGAGAAGGGAGTGGGTAATTGTCCTTTTCTGATGCTCTGTTCAGATTTTTGAAGTCTATACATATCTTGATCTCTCTATTTTTCTTACGGACTGGAAGCAAGTTAGCCACCCATGTTGAATGTCGCATAGGGAAGATTATCCTTGTAGAAATACATTTCTGAACTTCTTTGAAGATCAATGGTTCAATCAAGGCATTGACAGGGTGCTGTTTCTGTCGAAATGGCTTAACTTTGAGCTTCAGAGGGATAGTATGAGTCATTATAGAAGCATCAAATGTCCTTAGATCTTCATATCCCTATAGAGCTATCATAGCAATATATTTCTTAGTGCCCTCGGTATATCTTTTACGATTTGGTTCGAGGGCAAGCTATCCTAATAATAAACATTTCTTCGGGCCAAATTAAGCTAGAGTTGACTAATTTCATACCTCCTTTATCTTGGTGATGTCTTCTCGAGCCCTTGCGGTCCAGAGATAAAAATTATTCAAGGCCACCATTCCCTTGGGAATGCTATTGCTTTTTAAATTGAGGACCCCTTCTGCATCACAATCTTTAGGGTTCCAATCTCCTTGATCCTTGTTGGACTCATCAATGATCTATCCTTTGAAAACATCTGCGCTTGCTAGAAAAGCAAGAATATGTCGATCATCATCAAAGACTTGAAAGTTCCTGACATTATCAGGAATTGTAGGGGTGGAAATCAATTCCACTGAGAATTTATTAAGCTTGGAGCCTTGCATAGGTTCTAGGGTGCTTGCCACAACAACTAATGAATCAGCTATCTGATTTTCCTCTCTGGGGATTAAACTAATCCCAAAAGCATCAAAGTCCTCAATCAAGTTCCATACCCAATTTCTATAAGCTGCCAGCCTTCTATTGTGACATGTGTATTAGCTGCGCACTTGCTTGATAATAATTTTTGAATCTCCTTTGACCATCAAGGCTGTGACTTTCTTCTTATGTGCGAACATCAACCCCCGAGTTAGAGCTTCATATTTTGCTACGTTGTTAGTGCATCCAAACTACAACCTGTAAGAAGCATAGAAAGCTTTCCCTTTCGGGCTGGTTAATACAATTCCAACACCACTGCCTGTTTTGGACTTCGATCCATCAAACGCGAGGGTCCACAGCTGATCATGAGCTAGAGTTGATCCTTTTGAAGTTGTTATGGGTGCTTGGATAAGATAAGCCATAGGTGAGGTTACTTGATGTTTTACATCAAATGTTTATAAAAGGTGTTCAATGGGTTCCTCGGGTGTAATTTCCAATTCCTACTCAGCTATATCATATAACCTGTGGCTATCCTTCTGATAGTCATTTGTGCCTTTGGTTAACCCCTTCGGTTTTAGTATATTTGGGAGTGCAGGGGTGTCAAACAAACCTTGGGATTGCTCCTCATCAATATGTTGATTCAGAAATGTGTCTGGGGAAGATTCAATTTGAGAAGGAACTCCCTTTGAAGGCATCTTATTCCTGGTTAACATTATTGCTTCCTTGGCTTTAAATGAGAAGTGATCCTCAATTACCTTAGGGTGATTTGAGCTAGCTTCCCTACCTTGGGAAACATGATTTAAAATGCTAATCAGGGTTGGCAAGTCAATTTAGAATGATTTTGGTAATGCACCTTGCACTAATTAGGGAGTAGAAGACTCTCCAGATCGGTATCTTCCCCTAAGACTAGCTGATCCTGTTGCAGCTTCTTGATCAATGCCTACTAGTTTTCATCAATCATAGAATCAGGGAATCTTGGTATTGGCAGTTCTTTAGGGTCAAGAACATAAAAGGTTAAAATTTCCTCTCCTTTATAAACCCCTATCCCAGTTTCAAAGTAAGCTACCTCATTGGGGCAATCATACTCAGTTATGACATGCTTGAGGTGAGGTTCACTTTCAATCCTAATTTGAGTAGGCACTCCCCTCCATGGTAGCCACATATGTGAAAAGTCAAGGGAGAGATATCCCCCTATACCTTTTATTAAATCTCTGCTTAGCAACATACCATAAGTCTCAGGAATGTCTGCCACTTGGATGTCTATGTTGGTTAGGATTCTAGGGTCTGACCCTACTTGCACATGTATGTTTCTCAACTCTCCCACTACATTAACCTCTGTTTTGTCAAGATGGATGACCTTCTTGTTTTTCTGGACAGGGTTCAATCCCAATTTCTTGTATATAGAAAATGGCATAACATTGCCATAAGCCCCTGAGTCTAACAAACAATTATGTAGATTCTTCCCACAAATTATTAAACTTAGAAGAAATGGTGGGGTACCTACCCTACTTCGGTATAAAGCCGCGTTCATGTCTACAGTAGGCGCCACCTTGTTTTTCCCTTTTGATTTATCAGCTTGTTCCAAGTCTTTCAGCACTATCTCCCGTTGAGTAGGGCACCACTTTAAGATATCAAAATAAGACAAAGAGGTTTTCTGTTTCTACATCTCAGAAACAATATCAAATTCTGCATTATAACTTGCATTACTTTTGACAACCCCAAGTGAATTACCTCTATTATGGAAGTCATGTGGGCCTTTTGGTGGAGGAGGATTGTTATCGACACTTTGATTTGGAGGCACCATATGATTAGGTGGTGCTGATGTGGTAAACAGACCCTTATTATGATTTCTTAGGAAGTGTCCTCCCTTTGTCTGAAAAGCTTGGGCATCATATGAATCTTCCTCTGGTTCATTCTCACCGTGCATCAGGAATGAAGGTTCTTCCTCAAAGAGGTCATCAGCCATTACTGTATCTACTGAGCCACCTTCTTTATTTGAATTCCCTTGAAAGGTTTGGGCATCTGCCTGTGCCATCTTGACAACTTTATCCATTTCAGGGCAGTTTACCTCAGAATGGGTTGCAGTATCATGCAGCCTGCACTAGTTAGTCATAAAATTTAGGTCAGCCACATTTGCAGTATGTGACCTTTCCTTATTTGCTTGATAATTGTGAGGAACTCCACCATTGTTTGGTCCTGTATTCCATTATTGGTTGTTATTTGGCCTTTGGTTATATCCTCTATTTTGATTTTGATACCCTTGGTTAAGGGAGTTTTGGCCCTGATAACCCCTCTAGCTGTGAATATTGTTGTTATGATAAGTACCCTGATTGTTGTTGTTTTGATTGGCGTAGTTACCTTGGTTTTGGGAGGGGTTTAATCGAAGTTGAGCCATGTCATTTGTGACTTGGGACATCATTTTCTTTAAGGTCTCTACCTCATTTGTGAGTTGAACTGTCTTTTCACTTTCCACACTCTTAGCAAAAGGTGGCTAACCACCATGACTTGGTGTTCTAATTTGGTTATGATGGCCATGGGAACTTTGAGGAACCTATGGTTGTTGGAAAAATTTAGGAGTTCCATTGGAAAAGAATGGAATAGGTGGTTGAGTTTGCAGTTCAGACATAGGCCCATAATGGGAGGAAGACATCCCTAGGACAGTATTGAATAAAGGGGGTGGGCTATGCATCTGATACCCTATTGAAGGAAAACTGCCTCCCAAACTTCCTTGTTGAAAACTAATTTGTTGCTGCAGCTTGATAGCTAGATGATAGACTTTAGATAGGGAGTCAATGTCTATAGGCTGATAAGTCCTTTATAGGAATAAGCCAAGCAAAGGGTCTATAACTCTAAAATATGCTAGAATAACACTATTCTCAGTAACTAGGTAGGGATCTTGTAGCCTCCTATACATTCATTGAAACCTAGTATTGAACAAGGGCAAGGATTCACATGGCTCCTTCCTAATGGTAGCAAATTGATGGTATAAAAGGGCTGGATCCACATAAAATCTGAACTGATTGATGAAAGCATTTTCCAAGTCTGTCCAGGTCAGAATAGAACCTTGTGGAAGATTAAGATACCAGTTGTATGCCATATCCCCTAAGGAATAAGGCAACAACCTACAAACTACATCATGGTGAGCTATCTGAGCTCTAGTACAAGCGTCCTTAAAGGCTTGTATGTGATCTTCAACACTCCTTGATTCCCCATGAATGTATTTGGGACATAATTTCTCAGGATTCTTAGGCATATCGTGAAAACCTCCTGGAATAGTCCCTAATGGAGAGGGATTATTCTAAAAAAATTCCATTGGTAGCAGTGGTGGTGGTTTAGCTAGCTGTTGTATGGGTTGAACCAGCTGTAATGACAATTGAGATGGATTTGGTGATGGGTTGATAGGAATCCACTGGGGTATTGGTGAAAAACCTGGTGGGGTGAGCAAAGCTGACAAGGGTGGTATGATGGTTGAGCCAATCTTATGATTCTTGTGTCTTATTGGGGTCTTAAGTTCTATCAAAGGTGGTGGATTTTTAGTTGATTAAAGAACTCTACGAGACCTTTTTGGTGAGAAAAACCCAGTATTATCCAACTTGCCCTTCTAGTCCCTCCTTCTAGCGCTAGATTTGTTGATGTGTCTAATGGCACAACAATGTGTAAACAAAATATTGCTACTCTATTTCTCCTGAAAGAGAAAGACAACACATGGATATCTTAGCTCCCAAGGTCTTTGTAGTTAGTTCCCAACTGTACTAATTTCACTCAGTGATTGATGTGAACTATAATGTTCAAGGGGCTTGTTGGTGTTGAGCTTCTGGATTGTTCTAAGATCAAGCACAAATTTAAACCTATTTTAACTGGGGTTTTTTAAGAAATGAAAAAGATAGATTAGGGCTTTGGAACATAAAAGAATGATAATTCATCCAACTTAACCAGACTTGTTAGCTTCCAAGGAAATCCTAATTAAAACTGTAGAACAAAATTAACTTGTGATTAACACAGTTTTATTCATTCACAGTGCTAATTTCAATAACATATTGCAAGTTCCCATTTAAAATAAACATAAAATAAGACTTCAATCCTTGAAAGCTTCTCAAATCAAATGATTAACTCAAGACAAACAACATTTTGAAACACAATCTGAAGTAGATTTAAATCTGGTTGCTTCTACTGTCAGTAAAACATATAAGCAATGTTTACAAAGCTGACACAATCACCAGTGTACAAAAAATCCATGACTCCAAATTGTTTCCATGTCTATACTAAGAAAACTGGAAAGATACATTATTGCCTTCTACTGAATCTAACTCCTAACTAAGAAGACAAAAGAAGCTCCCATTACAAAGAATTAGGATGCAACTCTATCTCCTCTATCCTTTTGAAAATTCCTACTCTTGAAAATCTATCTCTAGACCTGTCTACTCTATTTCTTCTTCTCTTTCTGCTAACTTCCTTTTTTCTTTTCTAAAATTCTAACCCTA
Organism: Sequoia sempervirens; assembly: GCA_007258455.2. Classification (NCBI taxonomy): domain Eukaryota; kingdom Viridiplantae; phylum Streptophyta; class Pinopsida; order Cupressales; family Cupressaceae; genus Sequoia; species Sequoia sempervirens. Next base: position 61,163,746 of record VDFB02075321.1, on the reverse strand, counting down.
CCACTTCTAACCTTTACAAAGAGGCAAGAATGCCATATATACAGATTGTACCAAAAAGAATGTGCTGGCCCCCTGTTTTAGGGTTTACAAAATATCCGTCGTTCACAAGAGGGTTGGCCCTCAAATCTTTTGAATATAGTTGATTCTGCAATAAATGTGTATCCTTGCTGTCCATGGTGAAGGATTGTTCCGGGGGTGATCTTAGATCTTTTGTAGCTACAACATTAACTTCATGCCTCTGTGTCCATCTTCGAACTCCTTCACAGAGCTTCCTTGAATGTTCCAAAGTATTACCATTAATACTGATCTGCCTTTTGCCAACAGACTTCATAGCTGTCCCTGTGACTCGTAGTTTCTTCCTCTTTTCTATCTTTCTCCCCGCTCCAGATCCTTCTGCCTGCGAACCATCTTCTAGAAGTAGCATTAGACTTGTTGTTAGGTCTCTACACCATTGTTCATTGGGTTGTTCCATCGGCCCATTCACAGAGTAGATCCACACCAGTTACATTCTGTCGATTTCCTTCACAGGGGTAGTCAACCAGTCAAACATCCAGGGTTCATCTTTAATTGTCTCTGATTGGCTGAACACATGCCACATAAGATTCTCAAGCAGTCAAAGGTCTTTCAAATGGACTCGCATGTCGGTGAGACACTAATCGTGTCTCCCCAATGCGATTATACCTCACAGCGGCCATCAGTGTAACATAAGACGGTCGACAAGAGTTCATGTCGAGTTGCACTTGAGCTATATCGATACCACAAAAACCATCAACAAGACTACATTCCCTTGGCAAGACCTCTCAGTGAGCCTCTTCTTCTTTGGCGAGCACACCCATGTCAGGGAGACTTTTCATATCGGGAAGACCTCACCCCGAACTCATGCCCTGTCACCGAGACACCTTTGGGTTGGCGAGACCTTTCATCGAGTGCATTCCACTACACCGAAGGGAGAAAACATGTCAGTGAGACCATCACTAGTCTACATGACCTTATGTCGAACCCTTCCATTCTCCTCGAGCCCATTCTATATCAGTAGGAACTTTCACCGAATTCATTCATTCTCCCTGGGCTCATTACATTTTGGTGAGACTCTGCCGGGTCGGTGAGACGTTTTGTCAGGTGGAAAGAGTTATAGCGATATCCTCTTTGTCAGTGAGACAATCCCATATCGACAGGACATCCCCCTGAGCTCATCTTGTTACACTGAAGGCACACCCTTTGGCGAGACACATGCTAATTGGCCAGACCTCCTGTCGAAGGCAAAACCATCCGTCGAGCTCAAAACTTTCAGTGAGATTCCTTCGGGTCGGTAAGAGATTATGCCAAGTTCTTTATTTCTCCTCGAGCTCACCCTGCTTCGGTGAGACCTTTCTCCTTCAATGAGACAATTTTTCAGTGAGACACTTCTTAGTCACCGAGACTTTATAGCGATGAAACCTCCCTTCGCTAATGCCACTTTTGTCGCCGAGACCTCGCCTCTTCGGCCAGACATCATGCCGAAGGTATAACCCTTCAGTGAATGCAACTCCCTTCAGCGAGACCCATAAAAACCCACAGTGATAGGAATGTTTGGGTGACCAATGAGCTTCAAATGAATAGAGTAGACTACTAGTTGGAAAGACAACCACATGGTCTCACCGACTTTCTTCCTTGAGGAGTTTCATTCTGAATGTGATTGAAGCATGCTTTTAGTTGACTTCCTTGAGAGATATCATCATGTGCAGAATTTAATCCTGCATTCAACAAAGAAAACAATAGTAAAGATCACACAAAGAGAGGTTAATTAATCAAAACCAACACTAAAATGAATCCTATGCCAATAAGGTGCCATTAAATCTTCAAACAAAATGATCATACAAACAGTTCGAGTTTCAGGTCCACCTGCAGAATCCAAGCCAAGGAGGAATTTTAGAGAATTCTGAGCTAGGCGGATTCTAGCAGAATAAACACGAAAAACACTGTTAGCAACTTAATCTGATCATTATCAAGCAAGGAACATCATGTGAGATTTCAAAATAACATGAATTCATCATAAAATGCATCATCATTTGTTAGTGAGTCCTACTACTCCGCATTTCTTTACATTCCATGAAATTCTAGGAAAATCCGCACGGGACAGATTTCTGTGAAGGAGAAGACATTCATGCAAGTTCAGAAGGAAAAGGGAACAACGAATTTTGAGAAAATTCAGAGGAGAAGGAAATCCATGAAGAAGGTGCATCTCTAGAGGTCTTGAGAATTTCAGGAAAATCCGGGGGAGAAGGAAATTGGGAAAATCCAGTCCACGCGGAATTCCATGAAGACCAAAAATCCCTGAACTCAGCGCTTAGCCGGAGTTTGAGCGAGATCTGGGAAAATCCAAAGGAGGAGGAAAGTCTTGAACTGGGGAGAAAATCTGGATCCAACTGAGGTAGAACCAAAATCAAACCAGGAATGACACCCCCATTCAAAACCGGTGAGGGTGAGGCCAAAAGAAATCAGAACCGGGACAAAACAAACCAACAAGACATGCGGAATTAGGATTGGAACATAGCCCAAACCTAAAAATAATTAAAGTTTCAGGGTTCGGTTCCAGTTCTAGTTTTGGGTCCAACAGAACAACACAAAAAGACCCAAGGAAGAGAGGAAACCCCCGAGACACAGAACACGAAACAGAGAGAAAAACGACCAACCATAGAAGAGACAAAAGGAAAGGCGGAGTTGGGGCCAGGATGGAACACAGATCGAAAACTTTGAAGAGTTCAATGTTCTGATTTAGGTCCGGATCCGGATCTGACATAACAAAAGACACCACAAAGGAACTGTCGGAACCAGAACCGGGAACACAACAAAATCAGTACTTGGATGCAATTCCAAGCTCGACTTTGGTCTCGGTTCCACATCCGATAGGACAAAAGAAAAAATTCCTAAGGCAGAAAACCAAAGGCCAAAGGAAAAGAAAAGAACAAGGGGGACCCATTTTGTTCCACAACAAACTAGGGTGGTTATGCAAGGCATAACAGGTACTTGATCTTCATAATGATTATTTTCTTCTTTTTCGATTATTATCATCTTAGAAGGAATACCATTTCAATTTAGAGCAGGGAGAAATGTATTTTTCTTTTAAAGTATTTAAAATATTATATTTATTTGATGGTTCCTTCTTAACCTCTTCCACTCCTTGGAAAAAATTATCCAACCACTTGAATCTCCTTATATTAATCAATTTACTTCTATGATTTATGTATGTGTTTTTAGTGATTTACTCTTTATCCTTTCAATTTATTCATGATATACTTTAATATAGTTATATGTTCAAGTATATAATAGTTTTTCATAATTGGATATGCCTTAAGAAACTCTTTAAACGTGAAATTATTTGATGATGGAAGATATAAATTAAGGTTATTCTTTCTTACTTACCTCATGCTCACCCATATTTTTTGTCCATAAATATCTCAAATCAAATTGGATTTTGCAAAGAGGATAGCTATATTTTAAATATTTGCTCTTAGTCAAAGTCATTTATTTCTTTGTACAAATTTAAAATTGATTTATGTAATTTAATTTTTAATAGTTGTAACATGGATATATGAAGAATAGTTTTAAATATATATATATATATATATATATAGTAAAGTGGACATATTTTTTATATTTTCCTAATACTAGAAAATTTAATAATACCTTCATTCCTTCTAATCCTAATAGAACTATTCTATTATACATTTCATTCAAACAATCTAGTTTCTTTCATCTAAATTTATTCTTCGATTCATACATTTAGTTCGCCAACCATTTTTGGAGTAATGTCATAAGAATCAAAGGAAAAATATGAAGAATTTTATCCAAGTTTCCATTGTATGTACCCTAGAAACTTTATATCATGAACTGTTTTATATAATTTCTCAAATAAATTTGTTAATGAACTGTTTGATATAATGCCTCAAATAAATTTCCAATAGTGTTTTTGACGAGTATGATAGAAATAGTGTTTTTGATATAATGCCTCAAATAAATTTATAATAGTGTTTTTGATATAATGCCTCAAATAAATTTGTTAATGAATTGTTTGATATAGGGTGCATACAATGGAAACACTATTTCTATCATACTCCATCAAAAATTACCATGAACTGTTTGATATAATGCCTCAAATAAATTTGTTAATGAATTGTTTGATATAGGGTTCATACAATGGAAACACTATTTCTATCATACTCCATCAAAAATTACCATGAACTATTTGATATAATGCCTCAAATAAATTGGAGGTGCCCTGGTAAAAATGTATGCAAAATGTGGAAGCATAGATAGGGCATGTTAATTTTTTGATAGAGTAGAAATGTATCATAGAAATAGTGTATGTTGAAAACGCTTTAGAAACTTTCAAACAAATGCAGTTTCAATTCAACAAATTTGAAAAATTTCGCATCTAGGGTTTCAAAATTTAACAAACAAATGCATTTTGAACTCTACAAAATTTGAATTTGACAAACCTGGTGCTCGATATGCAAGTTGGGTTGATGAACTTTGGAGAGACGAAGTTGAGTTTGCGTTTGCCAAGGAGATGAAGTCAATTTTTTCGCCGTTTGCAGATCACGGTCTCGGTTCATCGCACGCACAAGCACAGGGAAATCAACTGGTAAAAAGCGAAAATGACAATCGAAATGAGAATGTTTTTTTTTTTGTCTTATTTAAGGGGGTTCGGTTGAACATGGTTCAACCGAACCCCTTTAAATAAGATTATTTTTGTTTAGGGTTTGGGGGTTCGGTCGAACATATAATGTGGTTCGGTCAAACCATTGAGTTCGACCGAACCCATTGAGTTTGGGGAAAAGGAAAAAAATGAAATTTCCTTCCTCATAAAATTTGTAAACCACTATTGTGGTTTGACCCGCAATAGACATAATTTTCAAATTTTCAATCATTTGTTCATCATTATAACCAAGTTTTCTAAGTCCAAGAGTTGTCTCTTACACATAATCAAGATCTTATATAATGTCTTCAAGTGATTCCTTGTCATCTCAAGCCATCCAATGGGTAGCTTGTGGTAAACCAATCTCCATGGAAATTTTACATGTGACTTTCATGAGTATGGCTAGTAGTAAGGTGTAGGGTAGTGATGGTTTCCCTTGTGAATTCTACATATAAATTTTGAATACTATTAACAATGACCTTATTGGGATTTTTTTAGAAGTGTACCTTGTCATGTTTTTAGGTAATTTTATTGACAACAAAAAAATTAATTGAAACATAAATATGTTATTCTAAATTGATCTACATTTAGATACTAGCTACCTTTCTTAATGCCTCCCACAAGATTATCATCAAATCCCTAGCACTACACATATGTAGTTTTCTCTTGCTTATTATTCAACCTTAATAGATAGCATTTATCAAAGGTGTTTGAGAAGGTATAAAATGGGCTTAGAAATTAAAAAAAATAACATTTTTTATGAAAATTATCTTTCAAAAATCATATGCTAGGATTGAATGCCCATACATTTTAGCTATGCTTAATATTAATGTATACATATGCTTAATGTTGTTGGTTTTGGTCCTTATTTTCTTTAGTGTCTGAATAATTTTTCTATGCATTTTCTTGTTTGATAATTAATTGTACTCTTGATATAAAAAATACCTTCATTCTATTTTATTTGAAGGAGTTATGTATATACAAGCAAGGTAAAATTTACAACAAATGCATTTACTACTTGGAAGAAAGATTGTTTGAACATTCAATTTACATAAATTTTAGCATTCGAACAAAGAGACTGAATATCAAAAAATTACATACACAAATTTATCAAATATTAAATTTCATTATTTGGTTTTTCCACACTTATGTTTCAAAATAATCCACATAAAATATCTCCTTATTCATTTATAAACAAGCTTTAGAACCAAATAGATTTACAAAATTCAATCATAAAATAAGAAATAATCTGGTACATAGATTTTTTTTAAAGTATTTATTCAATAAATAAAACCTATTGAAACTCATATGGACATATATTTTTTCTTTGAGTAGAAAGGAATTAAGGGTAAATATTGTTTTTTGGAAGGAAATAAAAATAACATAATAGCAACATCCTTAAACAACAATTAACTCTCCATACCAGTTCTCAATCATACAACCATTTCATAGTAAAGAATTTGAAGAAAGATTTGTAATAACATATGCTGTTTTACAACAAGGATAATATGTTTGTAAGAATATTTGAAGGGTGTTTATACAGTTTTCTCCTCCAAATGAAACATAATAAAAAATGAAGATTATCATTACAATGAAAATAAGAGCTTGGAACATCAATTTTCACACTCAAACCACACAAGAAACACAAACCATTATCAAACAAACCCATAAAAACTCAATGAATTTACAAAATCTAAATCTTCTTCATGATTCAATATATGGAGATAGGAGGAGACAACCCCCCTCTACCTTCACAACCCACTTAAACAAAAACTCAAAAACAAAAAAAAGAAATGGAAACAGTCCACAACACATCTTCACATGTGTTTCAATATGATCATTCAATTATATTATACTCAAACATAACTATAATATTGTATCAAGTATGCATACCTATATAAAGCTTCCAAATCACTTGAGGAAGAATGGTGAAGATACACAAAAATATCTCTCCAAGAATTCCCTATAAAATCCTAGCTTCTCAACTTTTATCATAAGACTAGGGACCCCCCATTAACACCTTAAGAAAATCTTCCTGCACCACAAAACTAAAGAGAAATAGACCACCTTATATAACACTTATACTCACACTACCTTTTAACTTCCATTTCAAATCAACCCATTTCCTAATATGGTCAATATTAGGCTAGAATGCGAGGAACTTACTCACAAATGAAAGTTGAAGATTCACAATGGCATCCTCTAGAATATTGTCAGGCACTAAAATGTCTAGCCCTTCCACCAAACATGACACATCCAAAGCATCTACAATCTTCAAATTTTCCATGCAAGGAGAACTTCCACCCACCAACTTGTCCACATAGGAGGTCGGGTCCTCATCTATGAAGAAATAATCAAGGTTATAGGTTGGAGAAGAGGGAGACAGTGTGGTACCTAACCGAAAGAAAACTTGACAGAGAAAGATTCCCCCACAAGTCGAGCACCAAAAGCAATAATGTTTGATGGGGGAGGTCAATGGGAACCCCACAAGGCAGGCCCATGGACCGAAGTGCACCAAATTTTTTTTTTGGAAAAAATAGAGTGTGCACAAAGTTTTTTAAAATATTGATAATCAATAATTAAATTTAAACCAATATCTAGAATAAAAAATATTTCAACATGAAAATGACTCAAAAAAATATAGAAAATATCACTCAATGGAAGGTTGACTTAATTATCCCTCCCCCATATCACTCATACTCTCATGAGTCCTCATCTATAATCTATTTCTGACCTATATTTCTTATGTAGTACCATGGTCATTCCCCTAAAGTAACTAATCCCCTCATGAAGGTTAGCTACCTTTTCCTATCTTATATCACTACCTATGCATCTATTAACTACTATAAGATAATAAATGTGGTGATGTATCCTCCTAGAGTAGGTATAACTACTCTCATCTCTTCAGATGCTAAATTTGCATCAATACTATCCTACTCAACTCTAACATCATATCGATCAATTTGGAGCCTATTTTTCTCATCTCTCCAAGATTGAAGAGTGGAACACTCTATTTACATATCTAAATATCACTCTTATTACTAACTAATTGGATCAAAGAGCAAAAAATGATAGGAATACACATAGTCATGAGTAAGACTCTATATGGGGATGATGGAGCTACCACAAGTCAAAAATACCATAGTTGAAGAGATCAACACCACCCAATAATCATAGGTAATTTTATAGTGCATATATGATACATATGATTATCCTTGTAACATTATCATATACCCTATCATACACAAGTAAAATAAAATAACATAAAACTTATTTACCTAGATCACAACCCTTTGTTGCAACTTTTCAATTTCTAAGGGTGAATATTATTCACCTTCACCATTAATGTCTATGGTTGTTCCTCAAGATCATCCTCTATTACTTCCTCCATCCTTGTAAATTGAGTGGATAAAAGGGAAAGGACACATCCTTTTCCAATATACATGATAAAAAATTATAGAAAATGTGGCATCTCTTGATGTATCTATAATAGATGGATTCTCCTCCTCATCCGTTAGGGCTTGAAGTGTAAGGGAGGGTCTATCAATTTCCTTGGGATGGAATGGAGACTAGTGATATCTCTTATATAGCTAAAGCTATAGGGGAATTACCTAAGGTAATCTAGAAAATTAGTTGATGTTGATCTCACCATCCTATCACATCTCATCAAGATCACCAAGTAATATATAGAGAAATAAATCTATTAAAAATTTAATTCCAAACAAGTAGGGTTACCCTCTCCCACCACCTATCTATATGACTGGTATCCTAATGATATGTGTGGGGCCTATGTATTAATATTTGTTGAGGCACTTGGGGAATAATTAATTTTAATTTGAATATATTTCCAACACTACAATAATTTTGCAATATGTAATATAGTAACCCATAAATATCATCATACAAATGAACTATCATATGACCTTGCAAGTACACTATTTAGTCTTTCTCCATGTACTGAATACAATGCATTGAAATTAATGAAATTAAAGGTCATTGTGATTTAGTAACTAAAATGATAATAATAAATAATATATTGTGTCCTTTAGACATGCCACCAATTTTAATATTTGATAAAGGTACTGCTAGCATGTCCTACTCTATCTTGATTTAATACAAATATAATTTATATCCTATTCTTTATTCGTACCATAATTAGCTACAATTTATCTACCATGAATGGATAATCTTTGAATACACCAATTTTTTTTCAAAGTTAATGTCATATCTCTTTTAGGTAAAAAAATATTGGAACTTAAGTCATAATTCTCCATCAAGGTTGTCAACATCTAGATATACAACCAAACAAGGTCATATCTCTAAGGTACCCTATCCCCATTCCATATACCATCTTAATATCAATAGGTTTATATTCTAATCCATATATATTGCATATTTTGTGGTTATTATGTCTCTCTATCTGATCTCACCCTACATTACAAAACACCTCCACCTCATAATTAGTATCAAGCAAGAAAGAATATCTATTAATCAACTCAAAAAACAAAATAACATAATTGACTGTATTAAATCTATGTGGTCCAAAACATACATATGGATTAGATCCAAATGTAAGGGGTCACACTTATGGACATGAAGGTCACACTATAATGCACCAAGCCACACACCGAAGACATTAGTTAAGTAAATTTTTTTTGGAAAGAACCATGCAAGAATTACATCTTCAATCATGATATGGAAATTCCATGTCATACTACTCACTAATGAGCATACAAGTGTCATGTACATCATAATGAAAAAAGTACACTAATAATACAAATGACCTCATTATTGTTATAATCAAGGTGGCACAAGTGGAAGAATTACCAATTATGGAATAAATATACCATGGTGCACCTACAAGAGGGTGAAAAAACCCACAATGATGATAAATTAATAACACGCGATCACACTCTCTCAAAAACACAACTATTAGGAATAGGGTGTACATATTTGCATAAAAATAAAATATTTAATTATGTAAAATAAATATTTATTTGTAGTACATCTTAGGTGATGTGTTTAGCCATGTAGCCTAGTCATGACCACACAAAGGTCACTCAAAATTCACACATAGCAAGAATCAAGACATCAAGAAGGAAATCACACATGTAAGAAACTTCTTAGAAAAATCAAGGGTCTAACTAACCCTCCAAACAATCACTCCTCAAATATATCACACAAGGAGAAAAAGTAGCAACACCACCTACTACTCATAACTCACACAACTACACTAAGTCCCTATATGTAATGCCCCGCCACATAACCTTAAAGAATGATGCAAACACAACAAAATCGTAGCAACTTTTTTAAAAAAAAAGTGTAATTATAATAAGTAAAGTGAACTACACTTAACACATACATTCTCTAAAATACACAACAATGCATTACATTCAATAACATTAAAATCATCACATATGAAATAAAGTACATTAAAGATTCATCCTTACATTGCATTCATTCAATATAACATTTACAAGACTCATTTCCAAAATGAGGTAGATCATACAATATTATTATAGTTACAAAGTTACAAGAATCCTCCTCGAATACAAATGAGGAGTAGTACATATATAAGGTACATCCAACTAATACAAAATAACATATGAGATAGTACAAAGCAACTGGTACACGCAAGCTCTCTAATTTGGAAGATCCTACCATCACAAACAAAAACTGGGGACCCAATGGTGTATGGTGCACGTTCCACCCAACCAAGTGGTACTCGAAGGTCCACCCCCCGTGCTAGGAGATAGTAAAAGGGCTCCCTAGGAAAAACCAACAACCTCTAGACACAAGAAAACTCAAGAATAAACTACACAAGTACAAAACATAACATAAAGGTTACATTGCTTCCAGAGTAAAAGAATCAAGTTTATCAATTTCACAAAACATACTAGATTGTCATAGAAAGAGTGTCACACATAATTTTCTATGGGTTACCCAGGCTCAACCTTCCTAGGCTACCAGACCCCCATCCTGGGTTACCCTGGTTGTCTGTACCGGCCGCCGGAACCCCATACAAACTATGCTTCTCTTCTCACCTCAAGCCTAAACAAGTGCATGAGCCATGAGAGAGACATTCATTATCTTTATTAATGTGAGAGTTTCCCATTAATTCTTTTTAAGTTATCACTTGATTAAACCCTAAGTGAGTTACCCTGACTCCCCTTTGTGTGTCGAACCCCCACAAAGAGCCACTTTCCTACTGAAAACACTAGGATCTAATCCACAAACCATGGGTAGACAAGGTGCACAAAAACTGATAACAAATAACAACCTTAAAGCAAAAGGCCACACAACCCGTTCATAGTAACCGGGTGTTCAAACTGAATTACATCCACATGCACTACCCAAGGTAAATCAAAGGCTGATCCAAAACACATAACAACTCCCTTTTAATGTAAACTTATCTAGAAGACTTAAAAAATCACAACTAATCCACTTTCCCAACTAACGTAAACAAAAGAATCACAACTTATACACAATTCAGTCAAATAATTAAACTACCATTAGGATTTCCTAAATCCAATAAAGCAATATTACATTGCCAGAATTAAATCAACTTAAATACAATTTCATTTACAAACAATGAGCAATTAAGTCTAATTGTTTAATTCTAGTTTCACAATCACCCATAAATAAAATCAATTTCGCCATTACATATAATTAAAAAACAATTTCCCCTTTAAAAATCAGTTCATTTTAAAATAACTACTTAACGAAATATTCATTTAACTAAATATATTTAAATATATATTTATTTATTATTTAAAAATAAAATACAATTTCCAAATATATATATATAATATATATATATTATAAATAATATATATATATTATATAATATATATATATATATATATAACATATATATAAATATTTTATATATTAAAAAAATATAATAAAATCTAAATCGCACAGGAAGGCAAACAAACTTGGTTTAAGGCACAGGTTCAGATTCACCACCACTTATGATAGTGGCTGTGGGTTGGGCTGCCCACGCAACCCTCCCCACAGGGGGACGTTGTTGTGGGAGGCAGCAGCGCTGCCTCGACAACACCTCCCATATTGGGGGCGGTTGTGGGGGTAGTCGGCGCTGCCTCCCACAACAACGTCCCCCATATTGGGGGCGGTTGTGGGGGCAGTCCCCCCAGCCTTCAAACAAATAAAATTTATTTTAATTCTTTTTTTCCTTTTTTTCCCTGAGTTTCATAATTTCGTTGTACGACAAATTAGAATTTTTCTATAACAAATTTTTAACAAGAATTTTTTTCCTAAACAACATGAATAAATACATATTTTATATGTATATGTATATATACAGAAGATATATATATATATATATATATATATATATATATATATATATATATATAATTAATATTTATAAGCAATTTTAACAAAATTTTCTACAAAAGAAGATTTTCAAGTTTAACAGAGGTTTTCAATTTCAACAAAATTTTAACAAAGGATTTCAATTCCCTACAGAGGATCTAAAGCTTTCACAATTTTTCTACAGAAGCTTCAACAATTTTCCTAGAGAAGCTTCTAAAAATTCACGACTATCACCAAACAACCTTTCAAATTTACAAAATAAAATTAAAGCTTCTACCAAAATAATCAAATCCTCTTGTACAAACAATCTTTAAATTTTACAAATTAAAGCAAAGCTTCTACAAAAATACATAATCTTCTTGTACAAGCAAAGATTGCAAAATAAAATTAAAATAATAAAAAACCTATTTTCTAGAACCTTGAAGAAATGAAATATGAAGTTGAGCTTCCCTTCAAAATCCAATTTTGCAAAGCCTCTTCCAAAATCACCACTTCCAGAAAGATGCAACAATACCAGAGCCCCCAAAAACTTTCTGAGAACCTTTTTTCAATTTTCAACAACCAATTTTTAAAAGTATCCCTTTCCTCATTCCTGTGAAATAACTTCTTACCTCTTTCAGTTATTGCATAAATTTTCTCCGAGAATAAATTCGCAACAAGAGTGTTTAATAAATTTTCTAACACACATCTCAAAATTAAAATATCTTTTAACCAACTCAAATATTTCCCTTTTGATATTTACAAGAAATTTATGCTATTTTAATAATTCAAACTTCACAAATTAATTTCTAAATAAATTTAATCTAACTAATTTAATTACCTTATAAAATAAATTTAATCTCAAAGATTAAATTACTTTACAAAATAATTAAATTTAACTAATTAAATTAAATACAAAGCTTCTAATAATATTAATCAAAATTAATTAAATAATCATTAAAACATTTTAATCATTAATTTCCACAACACAAACCTTGCAAGATAAATAAACATCAAGACAAATGTGGACAACATAACAACAAGACATATCGAACATGGACTGACAACACACTGTGACCAAGGTTGTGGTTTGACAAGGGAACCCCGTTACTATCTCCCAATCAACTGTATCGTTGGGCAATGGACACACTCAAACCTGTGAATTCAGGTGGAGCCGATGTCCTATACTTGCAATCCTACAATTGAACATATGTCGTACATATATATAAATCATGAATCAAACACATCATGAAGAGAAAATTGTGGAATCACAGGGCACTCGCAAGTGAGTGATACAATCCCGTTCCCTTCACCAATACCGTTTCACATCAAAACTGACGAAACTAAAACATCAATTAACTATAAATGAGAATATAACAATATCAACTCAAATAAACAACTATGTTAATCAGAAAGCATGTCACAAACAATAATTATCCATATAGTGTACCATCACATCAAAAAATAAAAACCATCATCGCTTCAATGTTAGCGATCAAATAACAATATAGTATCATGGTCTATCAAAGTAAAAGCATTGTCAGAAAACGTAAAGTAAATCGAATGGGTACGACACTATACATACTCATACACAACATGCCAAAACATAGAAGAGTGGTCACTCTAAATATCTGAAGACTCTCAATTAGGGGTATCATTCTTTCCCTATCAACTGGAGTAAGGCATAGGAGGATTCCTTCCTTCACAAACACGTTACATAGGTTCTACACAGACATAACCCTCAATAATTTCATGCTAAGGGAAACAAGGTAAGAAACCATTCAACTACCTCAAAATAGAAAGAACTTGTGAAATCAAACATCAAGCACACACCAATCACATGGGTTCAAGAACATAAACTAGAGAACCTAATATTCAAATAGGATATTTTATGCCAATTTTAGTGCCCCAAGCCACACACATAAGACATTAGCCAAGTGTTTTTTTTTAAAATAACCATAGAAGAATGATTTCATCATTCATGATACGAAAAATATCATGTGTTGCACTTCACACTAGCATGAAAATGAGTGTCGTGTCTATGAAAATGTGACAAGGACAATACTAAAAAAATCACTATTGATACAAGTAAGGTGGAACAAGGAAAATACTTACTAGTCATGGAATAAAACTACCACAATTCACTTATGATAGGGTATAATGGCACCATAATGATGTTGGGTTACTCACTTACAATTGTCTTCTCTCATGAAAACAACACTAGGGTATAATGAGAGAAAAACATACCTTGAATCTACACCATAACACACTTTATTACACACATCATCAAGGAAATTTTACACAAGAAGTGGGACAACTAGGAAGTGTCATACCTTGGTCAACTAGTTGGAATAGCCACTAGTTTCCCAACACAAGCAAGATGATAAGGGTAAAAAATACCTGAAATATACTCCATGATAACCCAAATAACACCCAAACACAAAGGACAACCTTCACAAGATGTTGCACTACTAGGAGGTACAACCCCCCTGATGAGAGAAAATGAGGCCCTATTATTCCATTCTTTATTTGTCTTTTTACCCTCATTTGCTTTATCCTACCTATACTTCCTGTCACTATTTGTTTTATGAAAATAAATATATTTAATAAATTGTAAAAGGAATTAAAACTATCAAAAATGCTAATTATTCAAAGGTATGTTAATCGTTTCATGATTAAAATGACAAGGGATAAATAAAGACACAGTTTAGTTGTTGAGTAAGTGGAGGGTGAAGGATCGATAAAGAATGGAGTTGTTAGAAGTAGAACAGTTGCTGAGTCATTCTATTTAGAAATACTTTTGAGTTGTTAGTATTTTTTTTTTGTTAAATAATTTCTATTTGTTGGCCGTAGGTGGATAATCTATTTTTGTTAAACAATTTGGTTTGTTGGTTGTAGACAAAAAAAAAAAAAGAAACTCTATCAATTTTTGGTATATTGATTAGTATATATATGTGTGTATCTAAGAATTTAATGGATGGTGATTAATATACAATGAACTTATGCTCTACTTTGATTCAAATAGTATTTTTGTGTGTGTATGGTTAGCTTGGCGTAGAACAAGTATTTCCATTCCATCACCAGGTGAACTAGGGAGCAAGGGCCCATTGCTTGGGTCACTTGGTGCTTCTGTTAGTTTATTTTCTTTGGTAATGTGTGATTTCATTTATGTAGCATTTCCATTATGTGTATGTAATGTGTGATTTCATTTCTACAACATTTCCATTTTGTGGTCTAGTTTAAAATCAATTCTCATTCTACGTAAATCTTAATATCTATCAACAATTGTTTGTTAATCAAAGTGTGAAAGTGAGTTTATTCTAAATTTAGATAAATATTTGTTGATGTTATTTTATACTCTGTAACAGTTTCTGTCATACTTCCAGGTACAGTTCATATCACACTTCCTAGCACAATTTTTGTAACTTCCTGTCATAGAGTAGAAACAAAGTTATTAAACCAGATTTCTAGTTTAAGCCATTTTGCACACTCATATGCATATCATTTTCACTCAACTCAAGATCATATTTGTGATGTTTGAAAGAACTACTCAAGATCCACTCAGTCAGTAAGAGGGTACATTAGGAAGCATGATCCTTTCAAAGGCACATCAAGTATCATGAAAAGAGAACTAGGTACATTGCTTGAAGTTCTCAAAACTGATCTTCTGAGCCACATGGGTAAGAAAATTGACACCTTGTACACACATAAGAAACAAGAAGAGGTTGAAAAAACATTCATTGTATTTTGTCCTAACTGTCATAAAAAATATAGTACTGAGAAATTTGTTTATAACAAAAAAAATTATTCTTTAGAAGGTTCTAGTAAGGCTACTACATTACGACCTCTTCCAATAGATATAGTAGATGTGGAATTTAGTGAACATGTTTACTATATGGCCCCATAGAGGCCTTGGCCTCCATGAACTATACCCCCAATGATGAATGAACTTTTTACACCTCCTAATGTAGGGCCTAGTAGACAAACTAGTTCCTTTTCAACTCAACCATGATCGTATGGAGGGTGGAAACAACCTCCACATTATTCACAATGGTAAAACCAATACTTATATGCCCCTCAACCTTGGCAACAAGCATGTAGAATGCCACCATCACAGTTTCCACAATATCAGCCCTATCTCGCACCACCTATGGTTACTCCATACCAACAACCACCACAATTCTTGCCACCAATACCACCCTCATCCAATAGTCCACCACCCAACCCATCATAGCCACCTAAGGGAACACCCATTCTTGCACAACCATTTCCAAACACAAATAGCAAGGTGACACAACCAATTTACAATAATGAGGTGGAAGGTTACCCAACCTACCCTGTCAACACATTGGACATTAACAGAGTTGAGTTATGATCAAATAAAGCCCTCTAGAGGCCAACTATTACTGAAATAAATGA
Source organism: Sequoia sempervirens (assembly GCA_007258455.2). Taxonomy (NCBI): domain Eukaryota; kingdom Viridiplantae; phylum Streptophyta; class Pinopsida; order Cupressales; family Cupressaceae; genus Sequoia; species Sequoia sempervirens. Next base: position 61,147,332 of record VDFB02075321.1, on the reverse strand, counting down.
TGAACATGAGTAACATCTAGAAAAATAAGATGAGTTGTCTAGGTTGCCTCCATATCCTGATAGGTTCCCATCTCAGCCAAAACAAAAGGAAGTGGTTGAGCCAGAATTTGATTTTGTAAATGAATCAAGAAATTTTAACATTAAGATTCCTCTTTTGTAGGCCATTAAGAACATCCCTATGTACATGCCGACTGTTCAAGACTTGTGTACCCAAAAGTAGACAAAGAAATGAGACCCAAAGATTGTGCAATTTATTAGGCAACTTGTTGATCTCATGTTGGGAAATATTTCAATTCCTAAGCTTTCAGACCTAGGGAGTTGTTGTGCATGTTTTGCACACACGCCCCATTCGAAACGGGGACCCTCTCTTCCTGTTGCCTTACTGGGTCATTTTATGTCATTGCCTCATTTTGTGTGCCCCTAATTTTGGCGTCTAAAATGGTCAATAAGCCTCATAGTATCATTTCAAGTCGACCATGTTTCACCCTACAAAATTTTTGAGTCCTTTGGGTCCTCTGGGTTCGTCTTGCCAGATTTCTTTGGGCGAATTTCCCTACTCGCTTGATTCGCTTTTTCCTTCATTTTGTCTTTGGGGACAATTTTCTTGTGGATTTGGGATGTTTTAGTGGTGCCTAAGTGAACTGCCAAGGTTTCGTTAAGTTTTAGGGGTTTCAAAAATTTCCTTCCCGAACTCTTTCCCTCCACGGCTGTTTTGACCTTTCGCCGGCCCCTGAAGGCCCGCCTTCTGGAACCCACCCCCTCCATGGCCATTTTCAGAACTCCACCTCTTCGTGGCTATTTTGACCTTTTGCCAGGCCTTGGCATCCTACCTTCTAGAACCTGCCCCTTCTGTGGTTGTTTTCAGAACTCCACCCCTCCGCGGTTGTTTTGACCTTTCGCCAGCCCCTAGCGGCCCGCCTTCCAGAACCCGCCCACTCCGTGGCCATTTCTGAAACTCTGCCCCTCTGTGGTTGTTTTGACCTTCTGCTAGCCCTCGGTGGCCCACCTTTCAAAACCTGCCCCCTATATGGCCATTTCTGGAACTCTGCCCCTCCGTGACTATTTTGACTTTCTGCCGGCCCCCGACGACTCGCCTTCCAGAACCCACCCCCTATGTGGCCATTTTTAGAACTCTGCCCCTCCACAGCTTTTTTGAGCTTCCGCCAGCCCTCGATGACCTGCCTTCCAATCTTGAGGAAGTTTTTCTTGGCACTCTTTCTTTCCCTTTTCCCATTTGCTGTAATGGAAAAATATTGGTTTTGCTAAGTTTTGTGAGGTTTGGGAACTTCCCTTCTATTTTGTTGTCCCTCATTCGTTGCCTACCCCCTAGGGCCCGCATTAATGTTTATGGTCCAAATGAGCTCCAAATATGAATATTATGATCTTTTGATGATGCATGGATGGATCTAACAAGGAGTTTGCAGGATTTGACTAACGTTTGTCTTGATTTTTGTATGAAAGCACTTACGAAACTTCATATATGCAAGATTCAAGGAGCCTACCGCGGGTCCGTCGGGGAGACCCATTGAGAAAGCTGAACAAGGAATGCTCATAGCTCCTATCACCATTCATTTCATTTTCGTGTCTCCCCCTAGCACCCACCAACATAGTCAATGTTAGAAGAAGGCCCTTGCCAAGGAAGTCAATGATAAAAATGCAAGGGGGTGGCCTTGAAGAAGGCATGGGGGAGCTGTTCACCCGAATCAAGGGCAACCAATCAATTGATGCCAATCATTGACGGGCTTGTTTGATCCAAGGAAGAACAATGAAAACACATCAAGTAAGAAGGCAACTTTCAGGCAGTTTCTGCTACAGTAAAAAGGGAAATCAACTAAATGAAAAAATTGCTACAGCCCCTAAGCACTAGATGACAAAACAAGAAAAGGATAAATGATGTATTTTAAATTGCTGGATAATGGGGGGTAGGTGAAACCCTAATGTAATCAAATCTGAGCCACACAATGTAATTCAATCCTAGCCATTCATTTGGGCTTTGGAAAACTATAAATAGAGGCTTGCCCCTCATTTGTAAAGGGTTGGAGAGCTATTGTAAAAAACATTTGTAGCAATAGAAGACAACATTGCATGATTTTATGGATGTTCTATTTGATTTTGTTCATATTGCATGCATGGTTCTACCTTCCATGTTAGTTTTAGTATTAGTTTCTTGAATGGCTGTTATGATGGTGTTGCTGTTATAGTATTTGATGAGCTTTGACCCCATACTTTTAGCACTTGTTGATGACAAACTGCTGTGCAAAGTTAGCCTAGGCTTCTTTATGTCATTGGTGCAACCTAGTTCAATTGCATGTTCATGATGTGTATGTGTAATTTGAAAATCAGAAGACCTTAGAAGATTGCACTGGTTTTATGTAGCTGTAGGTTTCTCTTGGTCAAACAAAACTCAGTTTAGGGAGTTTGTCTACTATAGCAGCCACCATTGTTATTATTCATTCGTAGCTTAGAATTAGAACAACTTTCTTAACCCTTCTCCTTTTGCTATTTCTTTTAGTCCTTGGTTAGAGTAGGATCTCAAGCATCACCATGAAGCTAAATCAGATGAATTTGGTGGGTTTTAGCTTGCTTTTTTGAGTGGGAAACCACTGTTCATTCACTTCCAACACTTTAAAACTGTATTTACAGGCCCAACTTCCCACACTTTGTAACTCATCCGTAAGTCCACCTTGTGATTCCAGCAAATCACATAAATCAACTGAGATATTCCAAGCATTGTCAAGACCTAACATTAGAGACTTTGGGATAGTGTTCTATAATTTGATTGTAGAAGATTGTCTTTCAAGAGAGGTGATGCACCTATGCATTACCTGTGTTGAGAAGTGCATAAAAAATACATCAACAAAACTGATGCTAGATGGAGGGCATGACATGTTGAGGCTATAAAGCTAAAAGTTGGATGTTGAAAAGAGCACTTTCAAAGAAGAAATCTGAGATAAGGAGATATCTTTTAACACTAAAAATAAAAAATTCTGAAGGCAAGTAGAAGCTGAGTCGAAATGGAGTAGCATGTACAGATTGACATCACTCAACTACATGTAGATTTGAATAAGAGACTGAAGAAGCCATTGCATCAATTCATGTTGGAGGATAGATGTCGGATCCATTGCACTCGTAGGCATAATGAACTGGGATGTCTCACATTCTTGAGAAGAATTGAAAGAGTATTGCAGGGAGAAATTCCTTTTTGGGAAATATACCAACCCTTGGCCCCCGAAGACTTGGAGGAAGAGCTGACAGCCATGGTAGCCAAGGCATTCAAGGAGCTGATCTAGGAACATTTGAGTAGCAAAGACAAACCAAGATTGGAGGAAATATTGATGTCTAGTTGGTGCAGATTTCACAATGCACCCCACTCTGAATTCACTTGCTCTTCATGCACAAACATCATCGCTCAAGCCAAGGGTTGTTCAGACAAGTTGGGGTATCCAACTGTCAAGGAGGACGAGTCACCCCATAAGGCCAAAGAGCTGTCAACATCTAAAGGATAACACATCGAAGAGGAACCAAGGGATTCGAAACAAACTAGTGCTGGGACAGTGAACGTTGAGGCTGAAAATGAAAAGGAAGGAGTTGATTTTTGTAGGACAGTAAAATGTTGTGATGAAAATTCAATCGGAAGGGAGTTGGAAAGCCTTTCCTCTATCAACAAAGAGCAATCCTCCACTCTGGAAGAACCATTAGCGGTTGAGGATGGATCAACAAAGTTTGCAATAATGTATGCTGAAGCAACCAATAAAAATGTTGAAAATCAGAGAGAGGAAGAGGTTGACAGCTTCAAAACAACAGAAAATGATGATGAGAGTATAAGAAAAATTAGATTAGAAGACCTCTCCTTCATCAATGACAGCAATTGAGAATCTGAAAATGAAAGTTTGGAGTGGGAACAACCACTCGCCACGGCTGTCTACCATCAAGCTTCCTTTTTAAGTGATGATGAGGACCCATTAGTGGAAAGATATGACCAACTCGTCTCCAGATTAGCAAAGGATTGGTTAGAGCTAAAATACCAAGTGGATTTGGAGGTACTACTATTATTGAATTGGTGCAGACTTCATGATTCATCACACTCTGAGTTTGTATGCGAGCTATGCAAAGAGGCTATTGAACAAGTTAGAGGACAAGTGGAGCAACCAAGTACCTGACCTCCTCTACTCACTGCCCATATCGAAGAAGAAGACCAAAAGCATAAATCAAGTGATGGCTCAGTTGAAGGCGAAGCTCAAGAGGATGTTGGGACAGTGATAGAGGAAGGACGACAACACAATCTCAAGCCTCCGATGAAGTAGATCAAGTGGGAATGTTGTCCACCAGTCATCAAGAAGTTATTCCTCTTGAAGAGCAGTTGTGCACCATGGACGATAGGATTTTTGGTGAGTCCTTGGAGGGAGATCATGTAGTGGATTTTGGTCCCCTTTATGAGGTGCCATCATTTGATGACTTATTTCCATTGGGGGTTGTATTGTAGAGGTACACCAACATTGAAGAAGAATACATTCTAGAAGACGATAGCAATGAAGGCATACCACTTGCCCCTCCCGTTGATGAAATACTAGAGCTTCCAGAGTGGGAGAGGGGTTCCTTATCTGTTTATAGTGATGGTGACCAAGAAGAAATGACTGAACAGTATGAGGAAATGCATGCACAACAAAGAGAAGAAGACAAAGGTGGAGGTGTTGAGATGGTTGCCAGTAGAGATGAAGCACCCGACCAACTACAAAATGCAACTTGGAGTCCTTCCACCATGATCATTGCCGATCCTCCTTCATATTCAAATGGCTGCAATAGGAAAATTCATGCATGTGATCATCCCATGACATTAAACATCATGAAAATAAGGCTGACACTTGGGGAAGGAATTGGGACAACATGCCACCATTTGAGGACAACAATTAAGTGGACACCAGGTTTGTAGAAGATCAACGAGATGAGGTGTACTTCCTTGAGGAACAACCAATAGGGATTGCCAATCCCACGCAAGACCTGGAAGAAGTGCTTGCAGCCCCGTTCTCCCTACCTTATGTAGGATTGATGCATGAAATTCTGCACCACTCGGTGCCTCCATCTGAGACAACCAATGCACTTATCGATGATGCTATGCTCGCTCTTGACTATCCAATGCTGCCACATCTGCATGACAACATCCAGGTTCTATCCTTCCTTAATCCTATGAATACTTACAGTTGCATGTTTCATTTTGATTATGGTAATGAGGGAGGGAAAACATGTTTATGGATTAACCATGGGTTCAACGAATCATCTCAACTGCTAATGTTTTGTGATGATGTGATTGAACTTGAGTGTTTCAACGTTGAATTTCTTTTTTTAGAATATAAAGATAAATCTGCATGGTTAAGAACTATAACAATCACCCATTTGCTTGTGCATGCACTACGAAATCCAATGAATGTTAACGTCAACTCACCCTACCTAAACATAGTGCTTTGTAAATATATTTGTACATAGCTCATTTTTTTTAGTAGTGTAGGTTTCCTATAAATACTCCGCTTTCCTGCTTTTTTGAGGTTAGTTGGTTTGTTGTAGGTTGCTTTCTTTGGAGTTGTTTGTTTTTTGTTTTCTTTTTCTTTGCTGTTACTTTGCTCGAGGTCCCTTTGCTTTTAGCGGGGCACATCTATGTGCACAACAACCATACTTAGTGCCTGGGGCTGTTCTATGTATTTCTTTATCAAAGTCTAATCAAGTCTTCAGAGTGGATGGTGAGGATCTTCTGTTAGTGTCAAGTGATCTGGGTGTTGATTCAAAGAGGATAAGTTGTTGGTTTAGTCCGACTCTGACGTATTCTAAAATCTTACAACTCTTACACATCTTAAGAATTTGATAGTTGCTATTGGTCCTTTGTGAAGTCTAGTTAAGTGAAAAATCTAAAATTCTACTCTAGTGCCACTGTGATTCTCAACCCTGAGCATGAGCTTCAATGCTTGCAGGTTGAAATTAAAGAGCTAAAAAGAGAAAAGAAAGAAACAAAGAAAAATATTAAAAATCAAAAGAAAAGAAATTCAACTTTTTAGGGGTATCTGAGCAACTCTATCGGGGCTATGGACGCCCGACCGACAGTAGAGCAATGTTTGGGAGAATCACAATGACAACCTTGTTGGGGCTATAGATGCTTGACTGGAAGCGAGGCAATGTCCCATATGCTTTTGGAGTTAGAATAAATTACATAGCTTAACTTGACGAAGCTTCGGTTCCTGTAGCAATTGAAGGATGGGAATTAATGCAACTGCACACACTTGGATTTTCAGCATACTGAAGGTTGGGTTGGCTAGTGGTTTTGATCCTTTGGTTGAGCGTCTGGTTTGTTTGCCCTAGCGTGAAGGTCATAACTAGAGATTCTGGGTTTGTGATTCTAGTTTGTCATCAAAATGCTTTGGAGCATTTTCCTAGCGAGTCGTCATTTGTTGTGCATGTTTTGCACACATGTCGCATTCAGAACGAGGACCCTCTCTTCCTATTTCCTTGCTGGGTCATTTTGTGTCATTGCCTCATTTTGCGTGCCCCCAATTTTGGCATCTAAAATGGTCAACGAGCCTCATAGTATCATTTCAAGTTGACCATGTTTCACCTCGCAAAATTTTTGAGTCCTTTGGGTCCTCCGGGTTTGTCCTGCCAGATTTCCTTGGCGGGATTTCCCTGCTCACTCAATTTGCTTTTTCCTTCATTTTTGTCTTTGGGGACAAGTTTCCTATGGATTTGGGATGTTTTAGTGGTGCCTAAGTGAACTTCCAAGGTTTCTTTAAGTTTTGAGGATTTCAGAAATTTCCTTTCGGAACTTCGCCCCTCCGCAACTATTTTGACCTTCTACCAACCCCCGATGGCCCGCCTTCTGGAACCCGCCCCCTCTGTGGCCATTTCTGGAATTCTACCCCTTCATGGCTATTTTGACCTTCTGCTGGCCCTCGGTGGCCCACCTTTCAGAACCCGCCCCTTTTGTGGCCATTTCTAGAACTCCACCCCTCCGCGACTGTTTTGACCTTCCCTCGGCTTTCGGCGGCCTGCCTTCTGGAACCCGCCCCCTCCATGGCCATTTCTGGAACTTTGCCTCTCCGTGGCTGTTTTGACCTTCCACCGGCCCCTAGCGACCCACCTTCTGGAACCCGCCCCCTCTGTGGCCATTTCCAGAACTTCGCCCCTCTGCAACTTTTCGTCGGCCCTCGATGGCCCACCCTTTTAGAACGCCTCAGTGGCCATTTCTAGAACTCTTCCCCTCTGCGATTGTTTTGACCTTCCGTCAGCCCCTGGTGGCCTGCCTTCTAGAGCCCGCCCCTCCATGGCTGTTTCTAGAACTCCGCCCCTCCATGGCTATTTTGACCTTCTGTCGACCCATGGTGGCCCGCCTTCTAGAACCCGCCCCCTCCATGGCCATTTCTGGAACTCTACCCCTCCCGACTATTTTGACCTTCTGCTGGCCCCTAGCAACTCGCCTTCTAGAACACACCCCCTCCATGGCCATTTTAGAACTCCCCCCTCCGCAGACTTTTGACCTTCCGCCAGCCCTCAACGGCCAGCCTTCTGGAATCCGCCCCCTCAATGGCTGTTTCTAGAACTTTGTCCCTCCATGGCTATTTTGACATCTGCTGACCCCTGGTGACCTGGCCCCAAAACCCGGCCCCGCCATGGCCGTTTTCGAGACCCAACCCCCCTGGCCCATTTTGAACATTCGCCAGTCCCTGGCGACTCGACCTCCAGAACTTCGGCCCTTCATCGTCATCGGGACTTTCCCTCCGGGCCGCTGTGTGCTCATTGTCATTTCAAAGGGTGGTGACCCTCTGGGTTTCCCCTTCCAATCTTCCACTTTTTTTTGAAATGAGTCCAATCTCGAGGAAGTTTTTCTTGGAACTCTTTCTTCCCCTTTTCCCATGTGCTGTAATGGAAAAATCTTGGTTTTGCTAAGTTTTGTGAGGTTTGGGAACTTCCCTTCTAGTTTGCTGTCTCCCATTCGCTACCTGCCCCCTTGGGCCCACATTAATGTTTATGGTCCAAATGAGCTCCAAATATGAATATTATGATCTTTTGATGATGCATGGATGGATCTAACAAGGAGTTTGTAGGATTTGACTAATGTTTGTCTTGATTTGTGTATGAAAGCACTTACGACACTTTATGTACGTAGGATTCAAGGAGCCTACCGCGGGTCCGTTGGGGAGACCCATTGAGAAAGCTGAAAAATGAATGCGCATAGCTCCTGTCACCATTCATTTCATTTTCACCTCTCCCCCTAGCACCCACCAATAGGGTCAGTGTTAGAAGAAGGCCTATGCCAAGGAAGTTAATGACAAAAATGCAAGGGGGTGGCCTTGAAGAAGGCATGAGGGAGCTTTCCGCTTGAATCAGGGGCAACCAATCAATTGATGCCAATCATCGATGGGATCATTTGATCCAAGGAAGAACACTGCAAACACATCAAGTAAGAAGGCATCTTTTAGGTAGTTTCTGCTACAATAAAAAGGGCAATCAGCTAAATGACAAAATTGCTACAGCCCCTGAGCACTAGATGACAAAATAGGAAAAGGACAAATGATGTATTTTAAATTGCTGGATAATGGGGGGTAGGTGAAACCCTAATGTAATCAAATCTGAGCCACACAATGTAATTCAATCCTAGCCATTCATTTTGGCTTTGGAAAACTATAAATAGGGGCTTGCCCCTCATTTGTAAAGGGTTGGAGAGCTGTTGTAAAAAGCATTTGCAACAATAAAAGACAATATTCCATGATTTTATGGATGTTCTCTTTGATTTTTCTCATCTTGCATGCATGGTTCTACCTTCCATTTTAGTTTTAGTATTATTTTCTTGAATGGTTGTCATGATGGTGTTGCTGTTATAGTATTTGATGAGCTTCTAGCCCATACTTTTAGCACTTGTTGATGACAAGCTACTGTGCAAAGTTAGCCTAGGCTTCTTTATGTCATTGATGCAACCTAGTTCAATTGCATGTTCATGATGTGTATGTATAATTTGAAAATCAGTAGACCTTAGAAGATTGCATTGGTTTCGTGTAGCTGTAGGTTTCTCTTGGTCAAGCAAAACTCAGTTTAGGGAGTTTGTCTACTGTAGCAGCCACCATTGTTACTATTCATTCGTAGCTTAGGATTAGAACAACTTTCTTAACCCTTCTACTTTTGTTATTTCTTTTAGTCCTTGGTTAGAGTAGGATCTCAAGCATCACCAAGAAGCTAATTCAAATGAATTTGGTGGGTTTTAGCTTGCTTTTTTGAGTGGACAACCACTTTTCATTCACTTCCAACACTTTAAAACTGCATTTGCAGGCCCAACTTCCCACACTTTGTAACTCATCCGTAAGTCCGCCTTGTGATTCCAAAAAATCACATAAATCAACTGAGATATTCCAAGCACTATCAAGACCTGACATTAGGGACCTTGGGATAGTGTTCTACAATTTGATTGTGGAAGATTGTCTTTCAAGAGAGGTGATGCACCTATGCATTACCTTTGTTGAGAAGTGCATAAAAAATACATCAACAGGAGTCCTATGATTTAGGTATGAATAATTATGCCTTTAAGGAGTTAGGCTTACACCTACAATCCTATAGATGGTAGATCACTCCTTAGTCAAACCTGAAGGTATGATAGAAGATTTTATTTTTGTTGACTCTTGGTAATATCCTACTGACTTCATGATCTTGCAGCCCAAAATAAAGTTGGGGGGATATCTCTTGATTCTAGGGAGACCATGGTTGGCTTCTGTGGATACTTATATCAACTATAGGTTCGGTGATATGGTTATTTCTAATGGGGAGTAGAAGAAATAATTTCCCTTGTACCCACTTGTGTAATCACTATTAGAGACTAAAGATCCTGTAAATTCAAAAACTAAAAATTTCAAAAATTTCTACAAAATCTTGTTATCTTCACGTCGAGTTCACCAGTGTAATCTAGGGTAAATTTTAGGTTAATTTAAAATAGCATAAGAATTAACCCTAAACCAACAATAGAGCACAAATACACATAAAAACATGAAATATAAAGCAATATTACCATAAAGCATTCATTCCATCATTGCTTCACCTCCATTGCCCTTCTCCATTTTTCTTGAATGTACTTGATGCCCTCATATTTGAGTGTGCAATAATAGCCTATAACAATTACTAACAAAATATTGAAGATAGTTGTCTCACACTAATAGCATGTACTTGCTCTAGATATGCATAAGATGTAGAAATGACAATGATAGAGGTCTTTTATATAAAGGAAAAATTTGAATGAAGGGTTGAGATTGAATGCCAATAAGATTTCAATCAATGGCCAAGAATGAAAATTGTAGTATGACATAGGGTTAGGGAAAAATTAGGGCAATGAGAAGAAATGAATGGCTAAGATTGAATTATAAAACAATTCAATCAAGGGTTGAAAATGAATGAGATTTCAAGAGATAAGATTGACACAGATAATGAAGTCAACACAAAAAAAAGGTTATAGGACTTTAAATAATTATAAAATTATTTAATTAAATAATTATAAAATTATTTAATTAAATAATAAAATCATTATTTAATTAGAGAGGACATGTGACAGGTTGAATTTTGAATTAAATAATAATTTTAATTCAAAATAGGAAGAAAGTGACAATTAAATAAATAAAATCTATTTAATTTAAATGTTAGAAAAGACTTAGTGAATAATTAAATAATTAACATAATTATTTAATTATAGTTGAAAGTGGTAAAGAATTAAGTAAATAAAATTTATTTAAGTAATCAAGAGAAGAAAATATAAAGCTAGAAATGAATTAATTAAATAATTAAAATTATTTAATTAATAGAGGACTTATGGCATTAAGAAATAGTTAAATAATTAAAATTATTTAATTATCAAGGATGAAAGGGGAAGTGATGAAGAATTAGAGTTCGCAGGCCTAGGATAATTTTTAGAGTCTACATTTTGCCCCTCTTTGATACAATGTAGTCTATTGTGTTGTGTCAAAGAAAATTAGTCAAAACATGCCCCGGTGTAAGCAGGGTGGATCTATGCCCCCTCAATTTTTTTTTGCAAATTTGCAAATTGTTCCAATAAGTCAATTTGACAACCAAGAGTTCAATGGTGGCGACAAAAATGTTTTTTTAGGTAATTTGGATAGGAAAATTTAGGTTTGAAGATGCCAAATAGTGCATCCAATAAACATCCCTTGTGCAAACCCTAGAAATCCTAGTTTGATTGCCTATAAATATGCATTTGATTAGATAATTTGCTCATTTGTGCATGTCAAAATTATAAATTTGGAAGCTTTGAGGAGAAGGAAGCTAAGGAGATGTCATATGTTTTGCACCTAACACACCGAGGATATCGCATCTGCACATTCTATTGACCTGAGGTAGTAGTGGATCCAGTAAGTACTTCAAACCCACCTTGTCATTTTTTCATTTTTCGTGCTTTTTAGGGATATAAATTTTTAGCAAGAAATTGCAACGAACGTCGTTCACCACAATTGCATTCATGAGTGATGCAGGTGATTACAGTTTGCTGCAATCATTTCATCATGATGCAATTGCTAGGGCACAATGGGGGATTGTTTGTGGTGCGACACAACTGTAAAGTATGCCACATTTTCTTCCTGCGACACATCAGTGAGCCAGTAATGACACAATCAAAAAATTGTAATGCATATGTCAGGGGAAATGATGCATGTGAAAGGAAAAAGATGCAACTGACTAGGGGTTGACCGCAAGAGACCCTGGTGATGCATTAGTTGAGGTGTGTGACACAATTACAGTTGTGTGACAAATATGCAAGAAAAGTGACACGATTGTATTCTGTGACACATGTGCTAAGAAGAATGCCGTAATTGATTGATTCAAAATTTTCCCTCGATTAGGATAAAATGACTTGTCTAGTTTAAGTCCAATAGGTCTAATTAGGATTTTGAATTGACATAATGACATGTTTTTATGCCCCCAAGTTGTTCTTGCCCCTATCTATACTTGAGAGACACGATCAATGAATTTTCGGCAGCAGGCTTAATTATCCACCACTAAAAAGCATAGATTGATGGATCTAGGATTGTACCACGTCACTTATATGCCCATTGTCAGGGAAAATTGAGGGTTGTTGACAACACTTGCAGAGCGATGGCATTCTAAGACCTACTCATTTCACTTGCTAATCGAGGAGGCTACTGTGACATTGGAGGATGTATATAAGATACTTCAACCATCGATCTGAGGGGAGAAGAAGAGATATGATCCTATTCAAGGGTTGTATTCTATATATGACCATTATGATTATGAGGATGTGTCAGATCTTGGTGTGCAGGGTTATGAGATCAGATGGGAGATTCTAGCAGAGTGATATGATAGATATGACTGCGTCTTGTGTACATTGATTTTCTGGTGTTATTATTCTAGATAGTAGGGGATATGGATTTCTAGTGTGATGGGGGGAGATGTTAGCAAGTATGATGCAGGATGGAATAGTTTATGTATGAGAGCCATGTCTATTGGCTATGATTTATTTTTAGTTTAATGATATCACATATTAGGATGGTTAGAGCATGAGTTGTGGGGTGACATTACTGATGGTGTGGGCGTGGGAGCACATTGTAGTGTTACGTCTGATGGTGGGGTGTCAGCTGGGAGATGGGATTCCATATGCCTATTTATATGGTGGTGTTGTCACTCAAATGCATGTCAGGGATATAAGACATTAGAGGCATGGTATAGATAAATTGGCTAGTTACGTTTGGAGGCCTACAGAGATTGTCAACAGTGGGCCGATGAAGATTAACACCTACCATGGTACCAGTAGGCAAGATATTTGATCAATCACATAGTGCAATCCCAACATATCATCAAGCAGTATCTACCAGAGCACGTTAGGAGACAGTTTGGAGAGGTACATGATGTACCTTAAGGGATAGTAGAGTTCACATGCTCCTCATAGGAGGTGCATCCATGGGGACATGTGATACCCATAGTGACCACAAAGTAGGACATTGATGCACTACAACGAGCGTAGTGGGGTTGGAGAGGGGGTGCAGCAGATTCAGAGACTACTATAGAGTATGACGCATGGTGGGGTACCCATAGACTAGTTCCATACATAGATCTTGATCAGTCGGTGCCAGTAGAGTATCGAGGCAGGGGCCCACAAGGTTGGAGGGGGGATAGAGGAGGGAGAGGAGGATGGGGAGATGGAGGGAGGAGTGATGGAGGGAGGGGAGATGATGAAGGAGATGATAGAGGAGGGAGAGGAGGAGGTTGGGACAAGAGGATGAGGGCGGGGAGACAACGGGTGGTGAGGCCATTGTCACTGATCCACAAGGAGGATGAGGAGAGGGTAGCCAAGGAGAGGGTGGAAAAGGAGGAGCGTCATGAGGAGATTTCAACTTTGGAGGTCAAACACCAAGATGTAGAGATGGAGGAGATAGAGGAGCACCATGAGGAGGAGATACAAGAGGACGATATAGGAGATGCATAGTGGTTCCTTCAGAAAAGGATTGTTATAGGGGTTGATGTGGAGGAGGGATTGAGGAGGTAGGATTCAAAGGAGGAGATGGTCTAGTTGATCAATGGATATATGATTTATAGGCACAGCTAGAGAAGGAATCTAGCATGATCTAGGCACTGGAGGTCAAGGTGGGAGCTCTACAAATGGAGAGAGACCGATTGAGGGTTGAGTAGGATGGTCTACAAATAAAAAGAGACACAACTATGATAAGGAGGCATGAGGTGGTGTAGTGGATTATAGAGTTTACTGCCATCCTCAGTGGATCTAATGCAGATATGGCCACAACACTGTTGAGATTAGGTAGATAAGAGAAATATTATAGAGACTTGTACGAGGTTAAGGTTCTGCCTAAGTGCAGAGCATCAAGCAAATTTGAGGCCTTAAGCAATGGTCTCATAGTAGAAGCTCACACAATAGGTCATAGATCAATGGTGGGGTGTTAGGGTTGAAACAGAAAGGTCCATATGACAGGCCACAGTCAAAGCATAGGTCATCAGGGTTGCCTTGACAAGAGGGTATGCCATCACCATGACAGTCACTAGGACATGATGAGGGTAGTTCGGGCTAGAGGCATATTTTGACATATGTATCTAGACACTTGTATTTTGACCATCGAGCCTATGAGCTCTATTTTATTATATATGATACATCTTGACATTACACTATGCCACATTTTGAGTGATATATATGATATGATTTTGGCAACAGTTTATATGATATGCTTTCCTATGTTATGATGTTATGTGGTTGTGATTGTGTTTATGATGATTATGCATTTTTATGATTATGTGATGATGATATATGTTAATGCAATATAATAAATGACTAATTTATGCTTATATATATGATGCTTAGATGATAGATGGATGCATTTACTATTATGACTTAATGAATGTTATGTGTATGACTTATGATATATGCTTAATGAATTATGGATGCCATGTACTATTTATGATGTGGCATGCAATTCCATGCATATGCAATGTGATAAATGATAATGGACTATGATTATGATGTAATGTGAATGCATTGACATACTAATGATGTGATGAACTTATCATGCTATGTGGATGCAATCTTTTTATTTTGTATTTTTTCATGCAAATAAGATGACTTGATATGATGGTGGCTATGATGAAAATGATATATATAATGCTTCCTGACATGATTATGTATGTAGGATATTTTTGCATGTCATAGGACATTGTCAGGATGTAGATAGAGGAAATGTTAGCATGGAAGATATGGAAGTTAACAAGGAATCAATGGAGACAACTTAAATATGTATATTTTTCTATGCAAGGTGTTGCACAAATCATCATTGGGTAGTAAAATGTGACATATGGACAAAAAACACCATGATATGACATAGACCAAGGTGTGCAAGGTCATCCACTTGCAAAATAGACAGTCATAGACAAGGAGTGTCCTAACTCATACCAAAGGAAAAGTTGCCCCAATATTTTTTCCAAGACAATCCACAAATAACAGTAAAAGAAAAGAGTCATGAGACATCCTTGCTCCTCTAAATCCTTCATGGGACATCCTCAAGGTAGCTAGTAACATGAATCATAGATAAATGCCAAAAGATAAGAAAAAATAGCCCACAAAGTCAACAACCATTCAGAGTGTTTGCCAAAGATTGATTGTTTGATGTTTAATTGACTAGGTGATTGACAGGTTGATTGTTTGACAAGGTCTATTTTCAAGAGAAGAAACATGTATAAGACATCAAGTCTGGTTTGGACCATGTGACCACCTATATAAGGCAAAATGACAAGATTTGATTAATGAAAATGTCTGGTTTTAGGAAGGACACATCCTGTATAAGACATAATTTGATTGATTTGATGTTTGGGGTTGACTTAGTGTTATTGACTATTTTGACAATTGACTAACTTGGCTTGAAGACTTGTTGGCCTATTTGTCTTGTTGAATCGTGATTTGTTTGATGTTTTGATGACTATTTATGTCCAAGTAGAAAATGTCTGATTTATTATGACCAACACAAAAAACCCTAAAGGACTGACCTAGGTGGCTTCGGGGGCTCATTGACCGATGGCCTTTCCTATGTAACAATGCGTAGAGACCTCATAGTTTGACATGACTTAACTTTGGCAAGGACTAAGTTATAAGTTGAATTTTATTCGACAAACCCTAAAGGACCGACCTTGTGCCTTGGGGGCTCATTGACATATGGCCTTGCCTACGTTATACACATAGAGGTGTCATAGTTTGACTAGACTTGGACATGACATGATTGAATTTGACTCTATTTTTGGGATTTTTGAAGGTTTTTTGGATGTTGTGTTTTTGACATGTTTTGATTTTTTTGTCTTTTTGCGGTTTTATGATTTTTTTGTCTTTTTGAGTGTATTGATTTTTTTTCTTTTTGAGAATATTTGTTTTTTTTATCTTTTTGATAATAACGATCTCTAACGATAAGTGTAGGATCAAATGACGTAGGTCAAGTATTTTCCCCCAGTTGGGTATAAGACCAATTTATTAGGGGTGAAATGGGATAGGTATTATAGAAAATAAGATATGAAAGGCGAAATGACGCAAAATGTCAATCATTCTAGGTTATTAAAAGGACAACCAAGCGTTATTATGGATGTCGAGGAGGTATGGATGAGTAATGGACATAGGGGAAAGCTAGATGGAATGATGGTAGATGACGAAGCAAAATTCAACTACTCATGGTGCTTGTTTGCTAGGTTTTCACCATGGTACTTATCCAAAGCGCCATCAAAGTGGTTTTCACTATTGGATGAATTATTTCTCTTTATTATTTTCTTGATTTTTGATTTTTTTTTGGTGTCACTAAGATGCCTACATGGCAGGTTTTCATCAAGGTAATGATTTTTTTTTCTTTTTCTTTTTATGGTTATGACAAGACTCTTTAAAGCTAAGTGTAGAATTTGCATAGGTGCAGACTGTTGATTAGCTCTGACAAGGGTTCCCCTTTAGGAGTTGAAAGCTGATAGAATCCTGATCCAAAGACTGTTGTGAAAATATAGGGACCCAACCAATTCGGCTTGAACTTTCTTGGCTTTTATCATTCTGCTTGGTTCTTAGGATTCTCCATTAATATTGCTCACCAATGTCAAAGTGTTGGTTCAAGAATTTATTGTTATCACTACAATGAAGATGATTTTTATATGCTTGAAAGTGGAAAAATACTTTTTGTCTCCACTCATCTAGAAATTCCAACTCATGTAGCCTTGATACATTGTATTCTTCATCGTTAATATTCCATTGCATGGATACCCTTAGGGAAGGTAGTTCAACCTCAATAGGTAAGATGAATTTGGAACCAAAGACCAATGAATATGGAGTGGCGCTAGTGGGAGTGTGAATGCTAGTGTGGTAGGTCCATAAAGAAAGGTTAAGCTAAAGATGCAAGTCACAACCAACATCATTGACGGTCTTTTTAAGGATTCTAAGAATAGTTTTATTAGACACCTCAACTTGGTCATTCCCTTATGGGCAACATGGAGTGGATAAATGATGTTGGATATGGAACTTTTCACAGAGGTGGTAGACTTCTTGGTTCTTGAATGGGTGACTATTTTTGGTGATGATGGATTAAGGGACACCATACCGGTAAAGGATATAGATGAGGATAAACTTTGATATTTGTTTGTCAATGTCTATCATAGGAATGGCTTCAATCCATTTAGTAAAATATTTGATCATGGTGATGATGAATTAATGGCCATTGGAGGATGTGGGATGGGTTTTACCTATGAGGTCAAGTCCCCATTGGGAAAAGGGGCATGGTGATGTTATCCGATGTAATTCTTGTGTTGGTGTGTGTATCAAGTCTCCATGGATCTGACATTGCCAACATCTTTTAACGAAGTGATAGGAATCTTGCTCCATTGTAGGCCAGTAGTATCCCACTATCATGATCTTCTTAGATAGGGTTGGACCACTAGAATGAGCTCCACATATACCCTCATGTACTTTATGCAAGGTCATTTGTGCTTATTTGGTATTGAGGCATCACAAAAGGGTATTGTCAAGGGCACATCTATAAAGGGTGTCACTGATGATGGCATACTTGGAGGGTTTGTGGATAAATTTATTACATTGGTTAGTAGAGAGGTCAGGGGAAATGGTATTATCATGGAAGTAGTCATAAATGTCCTAGTACCATGGGGAGTTAGGACCAACAAGTTTGTAGACCATTTCAGATTCGAGGATGTCAAAAGCAGGGATCAACAACTTTTCTACTAGAAACTCAAATTGAGGCACATTATTTGGGATATCCAAGAGAGAACCAATGGTGGCCATGGTGTTTTCTTCTTTGTTTTGAATGCATGGGACCTGATGAAAGATAATGTTGCGAAAAAACTATTTGAAGCTATCTACCATCCATTTGTATGGGGTAAGCTTTTCATCTTTGGTGTCATAGTCATCATTGACTTGTCAGATCACCAATTGGGAGAAAATGTATACTTTCAAGTTCTTGATCTTCCACTTGATTTCCATATGAAGGCCTATGAGGAGAGCCTCATACTCTGCTATGTTGTTTGTGCACGAGAAGACAATTCTAAATGATTTGGGTATGGTATCACCTTGAGGGGTGATAAATAATATGCCCACTCCTGAACCATGGTTTGTGTGAGACCTGTCGAAGTACAATTTCCATGTCGCTAGCATGTCCATAGTGAATATAGAATCATCTGGAAAATAAAAGACTAATGGGTGATCAACTTTAGTTGGTGTGTCTACAAGTTGATCGGTAATGACCTATCCTTTTATGACTTTTCTCTCGACATACTGAATATCATATTCACTAAGTATCATGACCCATTTAGCTAGTCATCCTATCAAAGTTACCTTACTAAGGAGATATTTCAATGGGTCTATCTTTGTGACAAGCTTCGTTTAATGGTTCAACATGTAGTTCCTAAGTCATTGAGTAGAGAAAACTACCTCAAGACAAGCACATTATATTGGACTGTAATTTAGTTCATAACCGACCAATGTGTGACATATATAGTATATTGCTCGTTCATGACCTTCATCATCATTCTGTGCTAATAATGCCCCCAGTGTTGATGTAGTTTCTAAAATGTAGAGGATAGGAGATTTCCCATCGACAGGTGGCATTAAAATTGGTGGAACTAGCAAGTAATCCTTAATTTTTTGGAAGGCTTCCTAGCACTTATCTGTCCACATGAATGGTACACCTTTTCTAAGCATGTGCTGAAAGGGATGAGTCTTGTCATCTAGGTGTGCTATAAATCATCTGATAGACTAAAGTTAGCTTTGTAATGTGTGTAGTTGATTGATTTTGGTGGGAGGAGGCATGTTTATTATAGCTTTTACTATGGCCATGTTGACTTCAATGCCTCACCTGGAAACAATATAACCTAGGAGCTTTCTCGACATTACTCCAAATACACATTTCTTGGGGTTTAGTCTGACTTTGTATTCTTCCAACCTTTTAATTTTTTTTTCTAATACTCGCAAGTGGTCACCTTGTGTCAAGGATTTTTCAAGTAAATCATCTACATATTCTTCCATCAACATATGCATGAGGTCATAAAAAATGTCGTCATACCACATTGGTATTTGGTCCCAAAATTTTTGAGTCCAAAAGGCATGACATTCCAATAATACATTTCCCATGGAAATGTGAAGGTCATCTTATGTTGTTCTTTAAGATCTATTTGGATTTGGTTATACCCCAAGAAGCCATCCATGAGGGACAACATCTCGTAGCCAGCCATCAAGTCCATGATTATGTCAATGTTCGGTAGGGGAAAGTCATCCTTCAGACAAGCCTTATTTAAATCTTGGAAATCTATACAAATATGGATCCCACCTATTAATTTTGTCATTGGTACAAGGTTAGAGATCCACTATGTGTAGTCGATCGATTTGATAAAGCCAATGTCTAGCAATTTTTTCAACTCAGCTTTGACCAATAATGTAATTTGCATTCGGTGCAACTTTCTGAGTTTTTGCTCGATAGGTTTGGCATCAAGAAATAGTGGACAATGGTGTAATACCAAATCAAGATCTAGTCTCGACATGTCAGCATAAGACCAAGTAACATTAATCTACCAGTGTGCAAAGAAGATATGAAACTCAGGTTGTTCTGATTTAGTCAAGGAAGTCACAAAGTGGATAACATTGGGATTTTCATCGGTGCCAATGTTGACTTTTGTAGATTGCTTAATAAGAATTGTTGACTTATCTTGGTTAATGGGAAGAATTTCCAACCCTCCATCCTTGGGTGCCTCAAAGAGGTTTTCACCCTCGGATACATCCTTTCTTTTTACTTTTTCTTGGTCTAAAGATGCCTTGTAGTTTTCACCTAAAGACTCTTCATTTTTTGCTTTGTAATTTTTATTTTTTCAACTAGAGGGGTGGATAGAATCCCCAAAGTATGCCATGTGATCCAAGTAAATGGTAAATCCAACATTATGATCACCAGTAGGAATTCCTTCTCATAATCCCATGAACTCAACAATGGCTTCGTCATTCTCAAATATGTCAAAGACGGGTGGTCCCTGTTGTTCCCAATCAATGAGTTAAGGGTAGAATAAAGGCATGCCATCATCAGTAGTATTGAGGTTTAGCATAGGAAAGGTAAAGGTGAAAGTATTGTCAGGATCACGGGTCATGGTATTGGATAGGTCAAGTTCAGTAAGCATTTTGGCTATATCATATTCACTGGAAACAAGGGAGTCCCATTCATATCCATTAGAGTCAGTCTCAATGTGGTCATTGTCATATGTCTCAGATGGTTTGGGGGTATCGTGTGTTGTGGATGTCTCGATATTCTTAGAAGCACTTACTTCCTTGGTAGAAAGCACCTTAGTACTAGGAGTGCCAATCTTAATTGGTTTAAACCCTAGCCCTAGGACCTTGGGTCATTTAGACACTAAAAGGTTCGATCATTCCACTTTTGTTCAATTTGAGTCCAATGTGCCCATCATAGCCTTTATTCTACATAATTTTGAAACATTTTCCATATTTTTCTATGGGTATTTGTGTAGGTGGAGGAGCCTCTTCATTATCTTCTATGTAGAATCGGGAGGTGACATCCTCTTCATTGATAGATTCTTTGCTTAGTTCCCCAAATTTTGTGAAAGTGGTTTTGGGAGGCATGTGGATAATGACCTTAGATTGTCTCTTGTCTACTGTTTCTTTTCCATATGACTTAAGAGTTGTCAACTTGTTGACACAATAAGATGTCCTCATGTGATATTCACCACACCCTTTGTCTTGGACCTCAATCTTGGGATCACAAGGCAGAGTCTTGGAGGTGGATGCTTTAGATAGAGTGGAGGGATCAATGTAGTGAGATGAGGTGGATGATGAGGCCTCTTGGTTGATAGGCACTTGTTGTTGGGGTATTTCATGTAGATTTCTACAATATTGGAATGGGTGAAGATCACCAGCTATTGTGATTTCATTGCCATATTATGGGAATTTGAGGTATTGGTGGTAAGTGGATGGTATGAATTTCATGGCATGAATCCATGGTTGGTCCAGAAGGAGGTTGTATGGGAGGTCAAGATCTAAGACTTGGAATGTGGTGTCCATTATTGTAGGTCCAACTCTAATTGGTAGTGTGATAACACCCTTGGAAGATAATTCTTTATCATCATATGCTTTGATAACAATGCTTTTGGTTGTGTGCACATGCCTCAAAGAAGCCTAATGCCTCAAAGAAGCCTAATGCCTTACAAAGACTTCAAGATGTAAGGGGTCTTTGTGATTAGTATTTTGGGTCGAGTAGTCTTGGTCAAAGAAAGTGACATGATGGGAACTAGCCAAGTATCCCACCATCTCCTAGAAGTGATTGAAATCGAGGTTAGTGAGTAAGATAGCGTAAGGCTTTGTCAAGAATGACCCTATGTTCAAGTGATATATGCAACAACTCAAGGATAAAGATTTGTGTGGGTGTCTTCCCCAAATGTT
Source organism: Sequoia sempervirens (assembly GCA_007258455.2). NCBI lineage: Eukaryota > Viridiplantae > Streptophyta > Pinopsida > Cupressales > Cupressaceae > Sequoia > Sequoia sempervirens. The sequence goes on along the minus strand of VDFB02075321.1, from coordinate 61,125,887 downwards.
CAAGTAGATTATATTGAGATTTGGGTTGTGGTTGTTTTGGAGGAGCACCTGGACAGTTACCTTGGTGCGATGGGTATTGACATAATCATTGACAACGCGAATGCGATTTATTATGGTGGTATAGTCATATTTGGGCTTAGTGTAATTGGCAGAATTGTTGGTCTTATTACTCAAATTGGAGGCCTTTCCTTGTCAATGGTCATGTAACAGATCTATAAAGACTTTATGGTCACTATTGGAGGTTTTTTGTTTTCCATTGATTTCATTGGTGTTGTTTCAATGAGGTCTTGGATGATATTCTTCAATTGTCTACATTGTGATGTTGGGTGTCCTTTAGCTCAGTGGTAGTCACAAAAGGAATTCTCATCCCACCAAGAAGGTTTGAACTACCCTGGGTCATATGGTTTTTCATCAAGAAGTGTTATGGCATTCTATTGCAAAAGTTTTTTAAAGACAGATTCGATTGGCTCCACTAAGGGAGTATATTTTTGTCTTGTGGAAAACTTCTTTTGGACTCTTGTTTCTTGTGTGTTTTTGATAGAATTTTTTGTGTTATCTAGAGCAAGTACAGTGTGTTGTTGGTTGTATTGGGTCTCGTTAGTGTAATGGTAGGGCTTGTGTGTACTGTCTTGGCATCAACTACTCCATCATTGGTCACATTCTTGTTGCAGGCCCAATATTTTTTTAGTCATTGGGAGTATTTTGGTTAGTCATGTTCTTGTTGAAGGTTTTGATCTCTCCTTTTTCAATAAGTTCTTTCTCAAGGATAATTCCCTTCTCTACCAAGTCTGCAAATGAAGCACAACATTGCATTCATAGTTCATGTCTTAAGTTTGAATTGAGGTTTTCCACAAACATGACAACTTTTTTCTTTTCAAGAATTTCCATGAGACATCTACTAGCTAAAATCCTCCATTGTTGGAAGAATGTCACAAAGTTTTCACCTTCTTGTGTGGTATGAAATAGGGTGGCAATTGTTATATCATTGTCAATGTTGTATGCAAAGTATTCTACACATTTTTTCAGCCAAGTCTCTCCATGTTCGTATTCCCATTGGTAGGTGTGCAAACCACTCAAGTTATTTTCCTATAAAACATTGTGGGAATAGTCTCATTAGATATGTGGGTTCATGTGCAAAGAGAACTCCTCACATGTTTGATAGAGTTTCCCTTCCCTCTATATTAGGCAAGTTAGGCATGACATAGCCACGTGGGAAGGGAGGCATGTATAGAATTTTGTCAAATGGGTATGGACATGTCTTTTGTAGAGTAGATTCTCTTGTTCGATACTTGCATGCTCTCTATTTTTTGTTGCAAGACAAAAATTTGAGTTGATGGGACATCCACTTGGGTCAATGATGTGTCTTGTGTATTATCCATGTTGGAATGTTGTAATCCAATTTTGTGAGATGGATTTTGATTAGTCATGAATGTATGTGATATATTTTAGTTTTGTGCATGAGGGGTGAAAGGTGGTATTTGGTTATGAACATTTTGGTTGAAAGTTAGAATTTGATTGGTGTAGGTGGGATTGGATTGTGTTTTCCATGAACTTGTAAAATTTTTACCATGTAAGTGTTGGTTTCCATGTTGTGTGAAAGGACCTTGTGTGTTGTTTTAAGTAGGCCCTTGGGTATTGTGTTGTGCATGCATACTAGGTGTATTCCCTTATTGAGAGGTCCCCATGTATGGTATAGCATTTGACATGGGATTTTTACGACCATTAAGAATAATATTAGGTATTTTTCTTGTCTTGTTTAGAACCATGACAAATGGATTGGAAGATGATGTCCCCATGGTTTTATATGTGGAAAATGGATTGAATGAGGTGCTAAATGGTTGTGTCATGGATTGTGTTGTGTTTTGTTTCATCCCTTGTGTCATGTTTTGGGTGTCAAATGGTGATGTGCGAATGGTTGTTGAATCTTGTGTGGATCCTCCTAATGGTATGGAAGTGTTGATTTGTAGAATGGAACCACTAGATATAGGTGTATTATGTCCTTGATTTTTTTTTTTGGAGTAGGAATTTATTGTAATGTGTTGATGTCAAAACCATGGGGTGGTGTGGCTCCTTCTGATAATAGTTTAGCTAGGAAACGTTGGGGGTCTAATTCCACTATTTCATCCATAAAGGAGGCTATTTCAGGATCTTGGGCAGCAGCCTCTACTTCCTCTATAGTGACATATCCTTCTTTGTCTCTAATGGTGAATTTTTCAAATGGATTGGCAAATGAATTTTGTGGTCTAGGTACCCCCTGGGAAGAATTACCAAAGGGGTTGAAAAACTCATCATCTTGTGGGACGCCCATCTCTTTTCATTTCTTTTGTAATCTTGTTTTGACCATAAAAAATACTTGCAAAAGGTGGAGGGTGAATATGATATGATTTCCAAGGTATGGTAATACAAAGGTGTGACTATGACTAGGGTATGACTATGCAAAGGTATAACCAAGGTATGACTATGACCAAGGTTATGCAACTATGTTTTTAGATTTCTCAAAGTATAAGGTCTTTCTAATGAGGGTACCAAGATAAAGATTAAAAGTGACAAGATGTCAAGATGTCAATAGAATAGTGTCATAATGTAGTCAAAATATTTGGTATGTCTAAGACTAGGATGTGGAAGATAACTATTTTTTTTTAAGGTATAAATCATGTCTAAGGATGATACCAAGATAAAGAGTCAAAGTGACAATGTCAAGATGTCAATAGTGTCACAATGATATAAATTTATGGTATGTCCAAGGTATGCAAGATGATGTCTAAGGATGATACCAAGATAAGGAGCCAAAGTGACAATAATTAAGATGTCAATAAGATAATGCCATAATGAGGTCAATTTATTTGGTATGTCTAAGACTAAGGTATGCCAAATGTAATGCAAATATGAAGAATGATGGGTGGTAAAAATGGTAATATGACCTAAAATGATGACTAAGATTATGACAACTAAGAACCCTATGGTAAGTCTAAGGTAAGGTCACTAATCAAAGTAAGATAGCTAAGGAGAAAAAATCTGATTTTATCAAG
>VDFB02075321.1:60950998-61122758 GCA_007258455.2 Sequoia sempervirens | reverse complement strand
GATAAAATGGAAAATAAGTTGTTTTTATCATTTCTTTGGTGACACTATCTTGTATTTGTTTAAGGGGAACGTCACCATGTACTTCTTCCCGCATGCGGGAAATAATAGTAGTCACTCTATCTGAGGAATATGCACTAGTCCTCTCAAGTTCATCTTTTAGTATTTCTAGACTATGCAATATTAACATGCATGGTTCACTATATATCCTCGGGTTTGCACCCTGTGCTAATGAATCTCTCAATTTTTTAATCTCATTACTAGTATTTGCAAACAAAGAATCTAGCGTAGGTGGAACATGATTTGCATTTTCCATATTATATATATATATCAGTACACCTAAAAGAGCAATGAGACTTTGGTAAATAATATATCTAGATAAAGGGAATACAAATCTAAAATAGTTGTAATAATTCATCTACTCATCAATAATATTTTTATACCATTAACAATTTAAAAAGAATTGGAAGACAACTACAATCTATAACATAGCATCCTTCAATGGTTCAAATTTTAAATGAAACGATGAAAGAAATAATAAGAATACAAAGATTAGTATAAAATTATTTGAAAATAATTGGGGATAAAAATATTTAATCTAATAGTTGTTAACATAAATGAACTTCAAAAATAGGATTATGCAAATGAAAAGTTCTATTGCCTTCATTGAACCTAAAGCACTAGTTAAGATATGTCTAAAAAATTAAGAATTCACACTAGAATATCAATATTCCATAAGAATCTCATAAAAGAGGATGAATTTAATGGAAGATAATATAAAATCCTCCAGCGCGAGGATGAATTTTATCATTGGCTAATATGAGTGGAATCACCCCAATTATATAGCTAAGAACATCAAAAAATTATAGATTGAAAGCAAAATAATCATACATTTATCATATTTTTATATGTATAAAGTTTAGATACCATCAAACTATTTAAACTTATAGATTGCATAAAGCTATAAATTGAATCGTTAAAACTAATTTATTAAGAATCAAATCTAATAAATTTTGAATTCATATTGCATACTTGTTATAAATATCTCACTAATCCAACCATACATTTTATATATGTTAAAAAATATATAATTGTTATGCCCATAATTTTTGACTATATCTTGACGTGGATCTCCTTCAACTAGATCAATTAAAAATTATTTGTAATGTTGGAGGAAAATGGATTTAATATCATTAGAGTTGTCATGGAACTACCTCTCTTGATCAATGATAGATATTATCCACTCTCGAGAATGTAAATATGTTCGAGATAACTAAAAAATAATTTGTAGATCCCTTATATCCTTTCATCCAATGTATCCTATCTCTTAATTGAGATCCTCTACCACAATTAATTTCAAATCTTCTAAGTTTTATTTCAATGGAAGCAACCACTCATTGTAGAAAAGTTATTTGTAAACTGTGCTAAAGCCAAAACAAGTTTTTTTTTTTTCTATTTGGATCCATATTTTTTTTCCATTCTAGATCTCTTTCTAGCTATATTCTTATTGTAAGATCATAGTAAGGTAGTGCAATAGATTTAATTTTATCATTCCACAATTGTATCCACTTACCATTTTGATGAGGTCTAGGAACATCAACCAAAGGGATATTAGGGAAGCAAGGTGATCAATTTGATTGAGGTGGGAAGTGTTGAGCTTAAGGATAGATTATTAGGTATGAGGAATAAGAAGTTTGAAAAGTTTAAAAAGAATTGGGAGGTGATATGTGAGAGATAGGTTTACAGAATCTACTTAAATAAGGGTGTTTTGTGGAGAGGGGACAATGGAAAGAGAAATAACTACCTTTAATTCATCAATACAACTAAAGTTTCCTTTAGTTACCATCTCTTTAGTTGGTCCAAGGAACTAGTGATCAAATATAAGAATATTTTTTTTGTCTAAAATGGGATCTAAAACCTCTCATGGTATTTCTAGTTAGGATGTAGGAATTCAATTATTTTTTAGAGAGTTTATGAGAACTAAACCAACTTGTATCTTGGTTTTTTCCACCATATCATATTCACCTCCTTGTAGCCATTTAGTCATAGGGATGGCATAAAAATCCATTCCCACAATTTAACTTGAGATTAGGAGTCATTAGGCATGTACAATAAAGAAAAAATGAATAGGTATTCCTTGGATTAGTAACTGTAAGCACTAAGCACAATTGTTGTTGGGATCCACTCCTCAATAGATGATAAACTTAGCCAAGTATTGGGAAAGGTAGGTCAACCTTGCATCCTAATATTTTGATTTATTATTTTGTCCTCATATTAGGAAATGAGGCATCTCACTTTATGTTGGTAGTTATTTTTCATTTGTTGAATGCTTCAAGGGAGGTGTCTAAGATGTTCTAAATGCATATAATATTATTATAGCTTTATAAGATGAAACCCTCTTATGACATATTCTTATGAAATTTAAGAGCATGACTATAGAATATTTACAATAAAGTATTGACCAAAATTATGAAAAATCATAAGAAATCTTTTAAGAAATAGCAACTATGTCAATGAAAAAGATGTGGACATTTACAAGAACTTTTCTTTTTAAGCAAAAGTAGGAGACCACTTATAATTTTATTTATATATAATATTTTACATATAGCTAGTTCAAGCAGACATACTGGCGGGAAAGAACCAACAAGAAAACCCCCAGTTGCAGTCCGAGTAACAAATTTTACAAAATATCAAAAAGACTAGTGAGGTCCTAGTACAAATGACCAATTGTTTGATTACAATGTTACAAAAACACATTGGTTGAAAACATCAGTACATATGCACATTCTCTTATGCACCCAAAATACCCAAAAGAAGACATCATACTAGATATACCTGTGACCCGAATACATAACACAATGGAGATTACAAAACCTTACTAAACATAAGAGTGATAAGCTAGGAAGCCACTTTCAAAAAGATGCAGATTTTTCACCAACATACTGAAAGCCATTAACCGAGCTTTCTTTTGTTTCCACTCGTTTACCTTTGTGTTGGCGATCATGCTCAAATGAAGGTTTTGATTTGTTCTAATATCAGGCACATAATGATAACAAAATTTCTTTTTGGATGAAGATGGAAGTTGCAAATCATGAATGCAAACATGACTTCTCAAGAAAGAAATGGCATGATATTTTCTTTTTAAATCATCAATCTCCTCCATGGAAATGGCAGATCTGTATCTGTTTAGAAATTGGTAGAGATGTGAAGAAGCGCCCATGCATTGTGGATAATAACATGCCTTGGAATATGTGAACATAGGTCTCTTCTTATGAAAACAAAACCTTCTTTGAATAATTAACATTAGAAATTAATATAGTTTACGAGCATATTGTATAATCACACTGAAACCAAACAATGAAGATTGAGAGTCTCAACTACAATTCCACCTTATAGATATCTACATACTAGAAGCCAACAAAAAAAGACCAAATTTCATAAATAAAGTTCATGTGTTATATATCATGCCTTGAGGGGTCCATGCTACCATGAGCCTTTTGAAATCCTTTCTCCATCTAAATGCATCCATTCCAAGACCATTGGGAGGTGGGTATACAATATGAGCCAAGCATTAATTTTTAATGTTAATTATTGAAAGAAGGTATATAAATTATCCGAGCATCTTAATTCTCATACAGAGTTACATCTTAGTCAATTTCTCAATGTATGAGTTCCATATATTTGTAATTTTTTCTTAATATAAAACATAATATTTTATTTCATTAATTAAACTATCTATTCCATGTTACAAAAGATGCTCTTATTTTAAATTATAAGTATATAATTCAAAATTAATTAGTAATTTTCAAGATAGAGTACACACAATTTCTTTAGTTAAAATAAAATAATATTCTTATTTCCATGTGAGAGTTATGTAGAATGGTAGTTTGACATGTCTTGAAAATATTTCTTTCATATATACTAAATTTTTATCATTGTACATTATGAGTGAATCATCTCAATTATATATCCAAGCACATCAAAAATTTATAGAGTGGAAAGAAAAATAATCACACATTTATCATATTTTTGTAAGGTGTTCGAAAAGACTAAAAGTTTCCCTAGAAAGAACTAATTAAGGAATAAAAAAAATGGAAAGTGTCTACCTCATTGTATGTTGACCTTTCCCATATAAAAAGATCATGGAAATGCTAAATGAGTTGATATAAGAATTTTTAAGAATGAAGGCACAAAATTCATAACACTAATCCTAAAAGCAACAAGAAAGGCAATGAATAAAATCTTCCTAGTTATTTTGAAAGAAACTTTAAAAGGTTCTAAATCCCCTTCACACCCCTTTCTAAATGAAGATAAAATAAATAAGTTACCAAATATTTCTTAGAGTTTAAGGTGGTGATTTTAATATGATTTGAGAATAAATAAGATAAATTAGATGAAATCAAGTTTTGTTGTAAAGGTGATGAATTTTGGGGATAAGATGAAAATAATTTTGAACCTAGTTGACTCATTAAATGGCAATAAGATAAATTTTAAAGGGGATTTATTTAAAATATGTAATAGTTATATATGGTAACTAATACATTATATTCTCTATTAGATAGTTATTTCTTCCATAAACATTTCTTACAATCTTATAATTTATTAATAATAGTGATGTGTGCATCCCTAGACACTCTTTGATAACCACACTATTAATGTTTCTATTTTTACTAGAGGATACTCTAATTGAAAAGCATGTAAAGAGGAAGGGTTATTAACCTTGATATTAATGTTATGAAAGGTGGGATTATCTTGATGTATCAAAGTTATCTTAAAGATATATTGAAGGTTTTTATTCTATTCCTGAACACATTTAGTGAAATATAATGAATATGTGTTATCCTAGAAAAATATGTATAGCATTAAGGATAAAATTTAGACTTTAAGTTGAAATAAAATGTCAAATATTTAGAATAAAAATGGTGGGGATGGAATACAAGCTTCAAGAATCTCCTTGTAATAATTAATTGCAATAATAAATGATTAAAACTAAACACGAATGGATATGTCACCAATAATTTTTAGATAAAATGACTAAAATTAGAGCCAATATATCTTAGTTCAAGTATCAGGATAAAGGTATCAAATTCTTATTCAATTTAAACATAGCTGAGTTTGATAGATAAAAAGTTGGCCCCATTAATACTAGGGGAGCATTGTCTAATGAGATTAAGTTGACACTATTCAATTTTTAGAAGTTAGAACCCTAAAATTTATATGAGGCTTGTAAAATAGAACCTTATTAGGAAGAGTAGGAGAGGAGAAATGAACCCATAATAATTATACTTATGCAAATAAAAATACTAATAATGTTTAACCATTTCAAAATGTTAAATTTGTTTCACTATGATGATCAATAGCTAATTTGTACAAGGAGGCCACAATTTATAGGGAAATGAAGACTACATAAGAGGAGAATTTACAATATAGTAACTTGGTTGTAGTTGTTTCTTTAGCATTAACTATTTTCTCTTTTTTCTTTTGTTGTTGAATATTTTATTTGATCTCTTAAAACTTATCAATGGTACTGTTGACGTGTCTGATGGCACAACAACGTGTAAACAGAATATTGCTACTCTGTTTCTCCTGAAAGATAAAGACAACACATGGATATCTTAGCTCCTAAGGTCTTTGTAGTTGGTTCTCAATTGTAATGATTTCACTCAGTGATTGATGTGAACTATAATGTTCAAGGGCCTACTAGTGTTGAGCTTCTGGATTGTTCTAAGATCAAGCATAATTTTAAACCTAGTTTAACTGGGGTTTTTAAAGAAATGAAAAAGATAGATCAGGGCTTTGGAACATAAAAGAATGATAATTCATCCAACTTAACCAGACTTGTTAGCTTCCAAGGAACTCCTAATTAAAATTGCAGAACAAAATTAACTTGTGATTAACACAATTTTATTCATTCATAGTGCTAATTTCAATAACAGATTGCAAGTTACCATTTAAACAAAACATAAAATAAGACTTCAATCCTTGAAAGCTTCTCAAATCAAATGATTAACTCAAGACAAACAACATTCTGAAACACAATCTGAAGTAGATTTAAATCTAGTTGCTTCTACTGCCAATAAAATAGATAAACAACATTTACAAAGCTAGCACAATTAGCAGTGTACAAAAAATCCATGACTCCAAATTGTTTCCATCTATACTAAGAAAACTGGAAAGATACATTATTTCCTTCTATTGAATCTAACTCCTAACTATAAGAAAACTGGAAAGATACATTATTTCCTTCTATTGAATCTAACTCCTAACTAAGAAGACAAAAGAAGCTCCCATTACAAAGAATCAGGATGCAGCTCTGTCTCCTCTATCCTTCTAAAAATTCCTACTCTTGAAAATCTATCTCTAGACCTGTCTACTCTATTTCTTCTTCTCTTTCTGCTAACTTCCTTTTTTCTTTTCTAACCTTCTAACCCTACCACTTCTCTCCTAATAACCAAAAGTATACTTCAGATAACAACCCATCATTTTAAGATGGAAAGAAAAAGAGGAAACCCCAAAGAACAACAAGACAAAGAGTGACAGCAGAGGAAACAAAGGGATAGAAAGAAAGGACAAAAAAAAAGCAAACAAAACTATTTACAAGCCAAACAAGTACATTATTTACAAACAAGAAACAAAACAAACTATTTACACAAAGAACAGGAAACTATTTACTTGCAGAACAAAATTAGCACGCTTTACGACTTAAAATAATGTTTGAGAAACTTCCCATTGACGGGAAAGGGAATAGGTTCTCCAGTTAAACTACTCAGTCTGAAAGCATTTTCTCCTAGGATCTCAGCAATCTGATAGGGACGCAACCAGAGCTTATCAAATTTTTGGTGACTACCCTTCTTTTCACTAGCTTTATCCCATAGCAACACAAGGTCTGATATCCTAAAAGCCTTGATTTTGGCTCTTTTGTCTAACCAATGTTTGACAACGACCTGATGTCTAAAGAATTGCTTCAAGGCAGCATCTCTTTGCTCTTCTAATTTCAACAAGGCAGCTAATCTTACCTCTATCCTATCATCGCTAGAGTAGAATTTCTGCATGAACTCAAGGATAGGTATTTGCAAATGAATAGGGAACATAGGTTCTTGGCCATACACTAATTTAAAGGGTGAAGTCTTTAAAGCAGCCTTAATCCTAGTCCTATCTGCCCATAACACAAATCTTAGCTGGGTATGCCAGTCCCTAGGGTTGTTTTCTAACAATTTTTTAATTACTCCTAAGAGATTCTTATTGGTTGATTCCACAACTCCATTGCCTTGTGGGTAATAGTTTGAAGAATACTTTAAGAAAATTTTGTGATCATAAGCCCATGAAATGAATTCAGCAAAAGAAAAGGCAGAGCCATTGTCACATACCAATGCGAAGGGTACCCCAAACCTAGTGGTGATGCATTCAGTGAGGAACTTGATCACTACCTCTATTGTGCTATTCTTGCAAGGTATAGCTTATGTCCATCTTGTGCAGTAATTAGTAGGAGTCAAAATAAACTTGTGTCTTGCAGAAGAGTTTGGGTTAATTACCCCAATAAAATCTAGTGCCCACTGGGCAAATGGCCTTACCTCATAGATAGGCTGCAATGGCATGGCTAAATGACATTCTTTTGATGCAAAAATTTGATGTATGTGACATGTTATTACATGTTGATGGGAATCTTTGAACACACACGACCAGTAATAACTAGATCTGAGGATCTAGTGTGCCAATGAGTCCGCAGAACCATGACCTGTGCCGTGTTTCTGATGGAATTCAGTGATCACGTGCCTAGCCTCTTGCTGATCAAGGCATTATAGGTATACTCCGTCAAAATTATTCCTATATAGCAATCCTCCTTTGATCATATAATGAGAGCTCTTCATTCTCAGCACTCTCCTCTGAGTTGTATTCATTCCCTACAGGCACCAATTATTGAGCATAAAGTAGATGATATCGACATACCAAGGGTCGTTGGAGAAGGATTGAGTGGTGTATTGCTGACAAATGATGTTGTCACTAGAATTCACCATGGATTTAGACAGGCCTGTTCCTCTGACAAGTTTCATGGGGCATATCTCCAAATCAAACTCTTGCAAGATGGCCATCCATTTCCCTCTTCTTTCTCCCAACTCGCTCTACATAAGTAGAGACTTCACAGCAGCGTCAGGAACTACAACAATGATTTGGCTTCAGAGAATGTAATGCCTGAAATTTTTGACAGCTCTGACTAGCGCAAAATATTGTTTCTCAAGAGGGGGGTATTTGATCTCAGCATTCTTAAACAGAGAGCTCATGAAGGTGATTGGCCTCTCCTCTCCTTCTTCTCTTCATTGAGTTAAAACAGCTGCACATGAATGCTTAGAGACAAAAGAGTAAATACAAAATGACGTAAAGTAGTCAGGGCTGGTGAGGACTGGAGCTTTTGAAATGGATCGCTTGACCTATGAAAATGCAACCTTCACCTCATCATTCCACTCTATCTTGGCATCTTTCTTCATCATTTCATTCAATGGTTTTACAATTTCTGCAAAGCCTGTGATAAACTTTCTCATGAAGTTAATCTTTCCAAAGAAAGACCTCATTTCTTTCTTGCTTCCTAGCCTGGTGATCTTCAAAATGGAATCAACTCAGTCTGGATCAATTGATATTCCTCTTTCAGAGATTATGTGTCCCAAAAGCTTCCCTTCAGAAACCCCGAACACACACTTTTTAGGATTCAAGGAGACTCCATACTAGATACATCTTTGAAGAACTTTGGCTAAGTCTGCAGCGTGGTTCAGTCTATCCTTGGAGAACATTTCCAGGTTGTCCATGTAAACAATAATGCACTTACCAATCAAGTCCTTGAATGCTACGTCCATGGTGCACTGAAAAGTTGCTTCAACATTTATCAGACCGAATGGCATCCTTCTATATGCAAATGTTCCCTACTTTGTAGTGAACACTATCTTCATTCTATCTTCATAGTTAACCATTACCTGATTGTATCTAGAGTAACCATCCAGGAATGATATCATCTGAGATCCATTGACAATTTGTAAGACTTCATCCAGAGAAGGGAGTGGGTAATTGTCCTTTTCTAATGCTCTGTTCAGATTTATGAAGTCTACACATATCCTGATCTCTCTATTTTTCTTATGGACTGGGAGCAAGTTAGCCACCCATGTTGAATGTCGCATAGGGAAGATTATCCTTGCAGAAAATAATTTCTGAACTTCTTTGAAGATTAATGGTTCAATCAAGGCGTTGACAGGGCACTGTTTCTGTCGAAATGGCTTAACTTCGGGCTTCAGAGGGATAGTATGAGTCATTACAGAAGCATCAAATGTCTTTAGATCTTCATATCCCCAGGCTATCACAACAATATCTTTCTTCAGTGCCCTCAGTATATCTTTTCTGATTGGTTCAGGGCAAGCTATCCCTATGTAAACACTTCTTTCAGGGCCAAAATTAGCTAGGTTGATAGTTTCATATTCACCTCCTTTATCTTCAGTTGATGTCTTCTCTCGAGCCCTTGGGTCCGAATCAAAAATTATTTCCAAGGCCACCATTCCCTTGGGAATGCTATTGCTTTTTAAATTGAGGACCCCTTCTGCATCACAATCTTTAGGGTTCCAATCTCCTTGATCCTTGTTGGACTCATCAATGATCTATCCTTTGAAAACATCTGCGCTTGCTAGAAAAGCAAGAATATGTCGATCATCATCAAAGACTTGAAAGTTCCTGACATTATCAGGAATTGTAGGGGTGGAAATCAATTCCACTGAGAATTTATTAAGCTTGGAGCCTTGCATAGGTTCTAGGGTGCTTGCCACAACAACTAATGAATCAGCTATCTGATTTTCCTCTCTGGGGATTAAACTAATCCCAAAAGCATCAAAGTCCTCAATCAAGTTCCATACCCAATTTCTATAAGCTGCCAGCCTTCTATTGTGACATGTGTATTAGCTGCGCACTTGCTTGATAATAATTTTTGAATCTCCTTTGACCATCAAGGCTGTGACTTTCTTCTTATGTGCGAACATCAACCCCCGAGTTAGAGCTTCATATTTTGCTACGTTGTTAGTGCATCCAAACTACAACCTGTAAGAAGCATAGAAAGCTTTCCCTTTCGGGCTGGTTAATACAATTCCAACACCACTGCCTGTTTTGGACTTCGATCCATCAAACGCGAGGGTCCACAGCTGATCATGAGCTAGAGTTGATCCTTTTGAAGTTGTTATGGGTGCTTGGATAAGATAAGCCATAGGTGAGGTTACTTGATGTTTTACATCAAATGTTTATAAAAGGTGTTCAATGGGTTCCTCGGGTGTAATTTCCAATTCCTACTCAGCTATATCATATAACCTGTGGCTATCCTTCTGATAGTCATTTGTGCCTTTGGTTAACCCCTTCGGTTTTAGTATATTTGGGAGTGCAGGGGTGTCAAACAAACCTTGGGATTGCTCCTCATCAATATGTTGATTCAGAAATGTGTCTGGGGAAGATTCAATTTGAGAAGGAACTCCCTTTGAAGGCATCTTATTCCTGGTTAACATTATTGCTTCCTTGGCTTTAAATGAGAAGTGATCCTCAATTACCTTAGGGTGATTTGAGCTAGCTTCCCTACCTTGGGAAACATGATTTAAAATGCTAATCAGGGTTGGCAAGTCAATTTAGAATGATTTTGGTAATGCACCTTGCACTAATTAGGGAGTAGAAGACTCTCCAGATCGGTATCTTCCCCTAAGACTAGCTGATCCTGTTGCAGCTTCTTGATCAATGCCTACTAGTTTTCATCAATCATAGAATCAGGGAATCTTGGTATTGGCAGTTCTTTAGGGTCAAGAACATAAAAGGTTAAAATTTCCTCTCCTTTATAAACCCCTATCCCAGTTTCAAAGTAAGCTACCTCATTGGGGCAATCATACTCAGTTATGACATGCTTGAGGTGAGGTTCACTTTCAATCCTAATTTGAGTAGGCACTCCCCTCCATGGTAGCCACATATGTGAAAAGTCAAGGGAGAGATATCCCCCTATACCTTTTATTAAATCTCTGCTTAGCAACATACCATAAGTCTCAGGAATGTCTGCCACTTGGATGTCTATGTTGGTTAGGATTCTAGGGTCTGACCCTACTTGCACATGTATGTTTCTCAACTCTCCCACTACATTAACCTCTGTTTTGTCAAGATGGATGACCTTCTTGTTTTTCTGGACAGGGTTCAATCCCAATTTCTTGTATATAGAAAATGGCATAACATTGCCATAAGCCCCTGAGTCTAACAAACAATTATGTAGATTCTTCCCACAAATTATTAAACTTAGAAGAAATGGTGGGGTACCTACCCTACTTCGGTATAAAGCCGCGTTCATGTCTACAGTAGGCGCCACCTTGTTTTTCCCTTTTGATTTATCAGCTTGTTCCAAGTCTTTCAGCACTATCTCCCGTTGAGTAGGGCACCACTTTAAGATATCAAAATAAGACAAAGAGGTTTTCTGTTTCTACATCTCAGAAACAATATCAAATTCTGCATTATAACTTGCATTACTTTTGACAACCCCAAGTGAATTACCTCTATTATGGAAGTCATGTGGGCCTTTTGGTGGAGGAGGATTGTTATCGACACTTTGATTTGGAGGCACCATATGATTAGGTGGTGCTGATGTGGTAAACAGACCCTTATTATGATTTCTTAGGAAGTGTCCTCCCTTTGTCTGAAAAGCTTGGGCATCATATGAATCTTCCTCTGGTTCATTCTCACCGTGCATCAGGAATGAAGGTTCTTCCTCAAAGAGGTCATCAGCCATTACTGTATCTACTGAGCCACCTTCTTTATTTGAATTCCCTTGAAAGGTTTGGGCATCTGCCTGTGCCATCTTGACAACTTTATCCATTTCAGGGCAGTTTACCTCAGAATGGGTTGCAGTATCATGCAGCCTGCACTAGTTAGTCATAAAATTTAGGTCAGCCACATTTGCAGTATGTGACCTTTCCTTATTTGCTTGATAATTGTGAGGAACTCCACCATTGTTTGGTCCTGTATTCCATTATTGGTTGTTATTTGGCCTTTGGTTATATCCTCTATTTTGATTTTGATACCCTTGGTTAAGGGAGTTTTGGCCCTGATAACCCCTCTAGCTGTGAATATTGTTGTTATGATAAGTACCCTGATTGTTGTTGTTTTGATTGGCGTAGTTACCTTGGTTTTGGGAGGGGTTTAATCGAAGTTGAGCCATGTCATTTGTGACTTGGGACATCATTTTCTTTAAGGTCTCTACCTCATTTGTGAGTTGAACTGTCTTTTCACTTTCCACACTCTTAGCAAAAGGTGGCTAACCACCATGACTTGGTGTTCTAATTTGGTTATGATGGCCATGGGAACTTTGAGGAACCTATGGTTGTTGGAAAAATTTAGGAGTTCCATTGGAAAAGAATGGAATAGGTGGTTGAGTTTGCAGTTCAGACATAGGCCCATAATGGGAGGAAGACATCCCTAGGACAGTATTGAATAAAGGGGGTGGGCTATGCATCTGATACCCTATTGAAGGAAAACTGCCTCCCAAACTTCCTTGTTGAAAACTAATTTGTTGCTGCAGCTTGATAGCTAGATGATAGACTTTAGATAGGGAGTCAATGTCTATAGGCTGATAAGTCCTTTATAGGAATAAGCCAAGCAAAGGGTCTATAACTCTAAAATATGCTAGAATAACACTATTCTCAGTAACTAGGTAGGGATCTTGTAGCCTCCTATACATTCATTGAAACCTAGTATTGAACAAGGGCAAGGATTCACATGGCTCCTTCCTAATGGTAGCAAATTGATGGTATAAAAGGGCTGGATCCACATAAAATCTGAACTGATTGATGAAAGCATTTTCCAAGTCTGTCCAGGTCAGAATAGAACCTTGTGGAAGATTAAGATACCAGTTGTATGCCATATCCCCTAAGGAATAAGGCAACAACCTACAAACTACATCATGGTGAGCTATCTGAGCTCTAGTACAAGCGTCCTTAAAGGCTTGTATGTGATCTTCAACACTCCTTGATTCCCCATGAATGTATTTGGGACATAATTTCTCAGGATTCTTAGGCATATCGTGAAAACCTCCTGGAATAGTCCCTAATGGAGAGGGATTATTCTAAAAAAATTCCATTGGTAGCAGTGGTGGTGGTTTAGCTAGCTGTTGTATGGGTTGAACCAGCTGTAATGACAATTGAGATGGATTTGGTGATGGGTTGATAGGAATCCACTGGGGTATTGGTGAAAAACCTGGTGGGGTGAGCAAAGCTGACAAGGGTGGTATGATGGTTGAGCCAATCTTATGATTCTTGTGTCTTATTGGGGTCTTAAGTTCTATCAAAGGTGGTGGATTTTTAGTTGATTAAAGAACTCTACGAGACCTTTTTGGTGAGAAAAACCCAGTATTATCCAACTTGCCCTTCTAGTCCCTCCTTCTAGCGCTAGATTTGTTGATGTGTCTAATGGCACAACAATGTGTAAACAAAATATTGCTACTCTATTTCTCCTGAAAGAGAAAGACAACACATGGATATCTTAGCTCCCAAGGTCTTTGTAGTTAGTTCCCAACTGTACTAATTTCACTCAGTGATTGATGTGAACTATAATGTTCAAGGGGCTTGTTGGTGTTGAGCTTCTGGATTGTTCTAAGATCAAGCACAAATTTAAACCTATTTTAACTGGGGTTTTTTAAGAAATGAAAAAGATAGATTAGGGCTTTGGAACATAAAAGAATGATAATTCATCCAACTTAACCAGACTTGTTAGCTTCCAAGGAAATCCTAATTAAAACTGTAGAACAAAATTAACTTGTGATTAACACAGTTTTATTCATTCACAGTGCTAATTTCAATAACATATTGCAAGTTCCCATTTAAAATAAACATAAAATAAGACTTCAATCCTTGAAAGCTTCTCAAATCAAATGATTAACTCAAGACAAACAACATTTTGAAACACAATCTGAAGTAGATTTAAATCTGGTTGCTTCTACTGTCAGTAAAACATATAAGCAATGTTTACAAAGCTGACACAATCACCAGTGTACAAAAAATCCATGACTCCAAATTGTTTCCATGTCTATACTAAGAAAACTGGAAAGATACATTATTGCCTTCTACTGAATCTAACTCCTAACTAAGAAGACAAAAGAAGCTCCCATTACAAAGAATTAGGATGCAACTCTATCTCCTCTATCCTTTTGAAAATTCCTACTCTTGAAAATCTATCTCTAGACCTGTCTACTCTATTTCTTCTTCTCTTTCTGCTAACTTCCTTTTTTCTTTTCTAAAATTCTAACCCTACCACTTCTAACCTTTACAAAGAGGCAAGAATGCCATATATACAGATTGTACCAAAAAGAATGTGCTGGCCCCCTGTTTTAGGGTTTACAAAATATCCGTCGTTCACAAGAGGGTTGGCCCTCAAATCTTTTGAATATAGTTGATTCTGCAATAAATGTGTATCCTTGCTGTCCATGGTGAAGGATTGTTCCGGGGGTGATCTTAGATCTTTTGTAGCTACAACATTAACTTCATGCCTCTGTGTCCATCTTCGAACTCCTTCACAGAGCTTCCTTGAATGTTCCAAAGTATTACCATTAATACTGATCTGCCTTTTGCCAACAGACTTCATAGCTGTCCCTGTGACTCGTAGTTTCTTCCTCTTTTCTATCTTTCTCCCCGCTCCAGATCCTTCTGCCTGCGAACCATCTTCTAGAAGTAGCATTAGACTTGTTGTTAGGTCTCTACACCATTGTTCATTGGGTTGTTCCATCGGCCCATTCACAGAGTAGATCCACACCAGTTACATTCTGTCGATTTCCTTCACAGGGGTAGTCAACCAGTCAAACATCCAGGGTTCATCTTTAATTGTCTCTGATTGGCTGAACACATGCCACATAAGATTCTCAAGCAGTCAAAGGTCTTTCAAATGGACTCGCATGTCGGTGAGACACTAATCGTGTCTCCCCAATGCGATTATACCTCACAGCGGCCATCAGTGTAACATAAGACGGTCGACAAGAGTTCATGTCGAGTTGCACTTGAGCTATATCGATACCACAAAAACCATCAACAAGACTACATTCCCTTGGCAAGACCTCTCAGTGAGCCTCTTCTTCTTTGGCGAGCACACCCATGTCAGGGAGACTTTTCATATCGGGAAGACCTCACCCCGAACTCATGCCCTGTCACCGAGACACCTTTGGGTTGGCGAGACCTTTCATCGAGTGCATTCCACTACACCGAAGGGAGAAAACATGTCAGTGAGACCATCACTAGTCTACATGACCTTATGTCGAACCCTTCCATTCTCCTCGAGCCCATTCTATATCAGTAGGAACTTTCACCGAATTCATTCATTCTCCCTGGGCTCATTACATTTTGGTGAGACTCTGCCGGGTCGGTGAGACGTTTTGTCAGGTGGAAAGAGTTATAGCGATATCCTCTTTGTCAGTGAGACAATCCCATATCGACAGGACATCCCCCTGAGCTCATCTTGTTACACTGAAGGCACACCCTTTGGCGAGACACATGCTAATTGGCCAGACCTCCTGTCGAAGGCAAAACCATCCGTCGAGCTCAAAACTTTCAGTGAGATTCCTTCGGGTCGGTAAGAGATTATGCCAAGTTCTTTATTTCTCCTCGAGCTCACCCTGCTTCGGTGAGACCTTTCTCCTTCAATGAGACAATTTTTCAGTGAGACACTTCTTAGTCACCGAGACTTTATAGCGATGAAACCTCCCTTCGCTAATGCCACTTTTGTCGCCGAGACCTCGCCTCTTCGGCCAGACATCATGCCGAAGGTATAACCCTTCAGTGAATGCAACTCCCTTCAGCGAGACCCATAAAAACCCACAGTGATAGGAATGTTTGGGTGACCAATGAGCTTCAAATGAATAGAGTAGACTACTAGTTGGAAAGACAACCACATGGTCTCACCGACTTTCTTCCTTGAGGAGTTTCATTCTGAATGTGATTGAAGCATGCTTTTAGTTGACTTCCTTGAGAGATATCATCATGTGCAGAATTTAATCCTGCATTCAACAAAGAAAACAATAGTAAAGATCACACAAAGAGAGGTTAATTAATCAAAACCAACACTAAAATGAATCCTATGCCAATAAGGTGCCATTAAATCTTCAAACAAAATGATCATACAAACAGTTCGAGTTTCAGGTCCACCTGCAGAATCCAAGCCAAGGAGGAATTTTAGAGAATTCTGAGCTAGGCGGATTCTAGCAGAATAAACACGAAAAACACTGTTAGCAACTTAATCTGATCATTATCAAGCAAGGAACATCATGTGAGATTTCAAAATAACATGAATTCATCATAAAATGCATCATCATTTGTTAGTGAGTCCTACTACTCCGCATTTCTTTACATTCCATGAAATTCTAGGAAAATCCGCACGGGACAGATTTCTGTGAAGGAGAAGACATTCATGCAAGTTCAGAAGGAAAAGGGAACAACGAATTTTGAGAAAATTCAGAGGAGAAGGAAATCCATGAAGAAGGTGCATCTCTAGAGGTCTTGAGAATTTCAGGAAAATCCGGGGGAGAAGGAAATTGGGAAAATCCAGTCCACGCGGAATTCCATGAAGACCAAAAATCCCTGAACTCAGCGCTTAGCCGGAGTTTGAGCGAGATCTGGGAAAATCCAAAGGAGGAGGAAAGTCTTGAACTGGGGAGAAAATCTGGATCCAACTGAGGTAGAACCAAAATCAAACCAGGAATGACACCCCCATTCAAAACCGGTGAGGGTGAGGCCAAAAGAAATCAGAACCGGGACAAAACAAACCAACAAGACATGCGGAATTAGGATTGGAACATAGCCCAAACCTAAAAATAATTAAAGTTTCAGGGTTCGGTTCCAGTTCTAGTTTTGGGTCCAACAGAACAACACAAAAAGACCCAAGGAAGAGAGGAAACCCCCGAGACACAGAACACGAAACAGAGAGAAAAACGACCAACCATAGAAGAGACAAAAGGAAAGGCGGAGTTGGGGCCAGGATGGAACACAGATCGAAAACCTCAAAGAGTTCAATGTTCTGATTTAGGTCTGGACCCGGATCCGACGGAACAAAAGACACCACAAAGGAACTGTCGGAACCAGAACCGAGAATAGAACAAAATCAGTACTTGGATGCAATTCCAAGCTCGACTTTGGTCCAGGTTCCACATCCGATAGGACAAAAGAAAAAATTCCTAAGGCAGAAAACGAAATGCCAAAGGAAAAGAAAAGAACAAGGGGGACCCATTTTGTTCCACAACAAACTAGGGTGGTTGTGCAAGGCATAACAGGTACTTGATCTTCATAATGATTATTTTCTTCTTTTTCGATTATTATCATCTTAGAAGGAATACCATTTCAATTTAGAGCAGGGAGAAATGTATTTTTCTTTTAAAGTATTTAAAATATTATATTTATTTGATGGTTCCTTCTTAACCTCTTCCACTCCTTGGAAAAAATTATCCAACCACTTGAATCTCCTTATATTAATCAATTTACTTCTATGATTTGTGTATGTGTTTTTAGTGATTTACTCTTTATCCTTTCAATTTATTCATGATATACTTTAATATAGTTATATGTTCAAGTATATAATAGTTTTTCATAATTGGATATGCCTTAAGAAACTCTTTAAATGTGAAATTATTTGATGATGGAAGATATAAATTAAGGTTATTCTTTCTTACTTACCTCATGCTCACCCATATTTTTTGTCCATAAATATCTCAAATCAAATTGGATTTTGCAAAGAGGATAGCTATATTTTAAATATTTGCTCTTAGTCAAAGTCATTTATTTCTTTGTACAAATTTAAAATTGATTTATGTAATTTAATTTTTAATAGTTGTAACATAGATATATGAAGAATAGTTTTAAATATAAATATATATATATATATATATAGTAAAGTGGACATATTTTTATATTTTCCTAATACTAGAAAATTTAATGATACCTTCATTCCTTCTAATCCTAATAGAACTATTCTATTATACATTTCATTCAAATAATCTAGTTTCTTTCATCTAAATTTATTCTTTGATTCATACATTTAGTTCACCAACCATTTTTGGAGTAATGTCATAAGACTAAAAGGAAAAATATGAAGAATTTTATCAAGTTTCCATTGTATGCACCCTAGAAACTTTATATCATGAACTGTTTTATATAATTTATCAAATAAATTTGTTAATGAACTGTTTGATATAATGCCTCAAATAAATTTCCAATAGTGTTTTTGACAGAGTATGATAGAAATAGTGTTTTTGATATAATGCCTCAAATAAATTTACAATAGTGTTTTGGATATAATGCCTCAAATAAATTTGTTAATGAATTGTTTGATATAGGGTGCATACAATGGAAACACTATTTCTATCATACTCCATCAAAAATTACCATGAACTGTTTGATATAATGCCTCAAATAAATTGGAGGTGCCCTGGTAAAAATGTATGCAAAATGTGGAAGCATAGATAGGGCATGTTAATTTTTTGATAGAGTAGAAATGTATCATAGAAATAGTGTATGTTGAAAACACTTTAGAAACTTTCAAACAAATGCAGTTTCAATTCAACAAATTTGAAAAATTTCACATTTAGGGTTTCAAAATTTAACAAACAAATGCATTTTGAACTCTACAAAATTTGAATTTGACAAACCGGGTGCTCGATATGCAAGTTGGGTTGATGAACTTTGGAGAGACGAAGTTGAATTTGCGTTCACTAGAGAGATGAAGTCAGTTTGTTTTCCGTTTGCAGATCACGGTCTCGGTTCACCACACACACAAGCACAGGGAAAGCAACTGGTACAAAGCAAAAATGATAGTTGAAAATGACAATGTTTTTTTTTTTGGTCTTATTTAAGGGGGTTCGGTTGAACATGGTTCGACCGAACCCCTTTAAATAAGATTATTTTTGTTTAGGGTTTGGGGGTTTGGTCGAACATATAATGTGGTTCGGTCGAACCATTGAGTTCGACCGAACCCATTGAGTTTGGGGAAAAGGAAAAAAATGAAATTTCCTTCCTCATAAAATTTGTAAACCACTATAGTGGATTGACCCACAATAGACATAATTTTCAAATTTTCAATCATTTTTTCATAATTATAACCAAGTTTTCGAAGTCCAAGAGTTGTCTCTTACACATAATCAAGATCTTATATAATGTCTTGAAGCGATTCCTTGTCATCTCAAGCCATCCAATGGGTAGCTTGTGGTAAACCAATCTCCATGGAAATTTTACATGTGACTTTCATGAGTATGGCTAGTAGTAAGGTGTAGGGTAGTGATGGTTTCCCTTGTGAATTCTACATATAAATTTTGGATACTATTATCAATGACCTTATTGGGATTTTTTTAGAAGTGTACCTTGTCATGTTTTTAGGTCATTTTATTGACAACAAAAAAATTAATTGAAACATAAATATGTTATTCTAAATTGATCTACATTTAGATACTAGCTACCTTTCTTAATGCCTCCCACAAGATTATCATCAAATCCCTAGCACTACACATATGTAGTTTTCTCTTGCTTATTATTCAACCTTAATAGATAGCATTTATCAAAGGTGTTTGAGAAGGTATAAAATGGGCTTAGAAATTTTAAAAAATAACATTTTTTATGAAAATTATCTTTCAAAAATCATATGCTAGGATTGAATGCCCATACATTTTAGCTATGCTTAATATTAATGTATACATATGCTTAATGTTATTGGTTTTGGTCCTTATTTTCTTTAGTGTCTGAATAATTTTTCTATGCATTTTCTTGTTTGATAATTAATTGTACTCTTGATATAAAAAATACCTTCATTCTATTTTATTTGAAGGAGTTATGTATATACAAGCAAGGTAAAATTTACAACAAATGCATTTACTACTTGGAAGAAAGATTGTTTGAACATTCAATTTACATAAATTTTAGCATTCGAACAAAGAGACCGAATATCAAAAAATTACATACACAAATTTATCAAATGTTAATTTTCGTTATTTGGTTTTTCCACGCTTATGTTTCAAAATAATCCACATAAAATATCTCCTTATTCATTTATAAACAAGCTTTAGAACCAAATAGATTTACAAAATTCAATCATAAAATAAGAAATAATCTGGTACATAGATTTTTTAAAAGTATTTATTCAATAAATAAAACCTATTGAAACTCATATGGACATATATTTTTTCTTCGAGTAGAAAGGAACTAAGGGTAAATATTGTTTTTTGGAAGGAAATAAAAATAACATAATAGCAACATCCTTAAACAACAATTAACTCTCCATACCAGTTCTCAATCATACAACCATTTCATAGTAAAGAATGTGAAGAAATATTTGTAATAACATATGCTATTTTACAACAAGGATAATATGTTTGTAAGAATCTTTGAAGGGTGTTTATACAATTTTCTCCTCCAAATGAAACATAATAAAAAATGAAGATTATCATTACAATGAAAATAAGAGCTTGGAACATCAATTTTCACACTCAAACCACACAAGAAACACAAACCATTATCAAACAAACCCATAAAAACTCAATGAATTTACAAAATCTAAATCTTCTTCAAGATTCAATATAGGGAGATAGGAGGAGACAACCGCCCTCTACCTTCACAACCCAATTAAACAAAAACTCAAAAACAAAAAAAAAGAAATGGAAACAGTCCACAACACATCTTCACATGTGTTTCAATATGATCATTCAATTATATTATACTCAAACATAACTATAATATTGTATCAAGTATGTGTACCTATATAAAGCTTCCAAATCACTTGAGGAAGAATGGTGAAGATACACAAAAATCTTTCTCCAAGAATTCCCTATAAAATCCTAGCTTCTCAACTTTTATCATAAGACTAGGGACCCCCCATTAACACCTTAAGAAAATCTTCCTGCACCACAAAACTAAAGAGAAATAGACCACCTTATATAACAATTATACTCACACTACCTTTTAACTTCCATTTCAAATCAACCCATTTCCTAATATGGTCAATATTAGGCTAGAATGCGAGGAACTTACTCACAAATGAAAGTTGAAGATTCACAATGGCATCCTCTAGAATATTGTCAGGCACTAAAATGTCTAGCCCTTCCACCAAACATGACACATCCAAAGCATCTACAATCTTCAACTTTTCCATGCAAGGAGAACTTCCACCCACCAACTTGTCCACATAGGAGGTCAGGTCCTCATATGTGAAGAAAGAATCAAGGTTATAGGTTGGAGAAGAGGGAGACAGTGTGGTACCTAACCGAAAGAAAAATTGACAGAGAAAGATTCCCCCACAAGTCGAGCACCAAAAGCAATAATTTTTGATGGGGGAGGTCAATGGGAACCCCACAAGGCAGGCCCATGGACCGAAGTGCACCAACTTTTTTTTTGTTGTTGAAAAAATAGAGTGTGCACAAAGTTTTTTAAAATATTGATAATCAATAATTAAATTTAAACCAATATCTAGAAAAAAAAATATTTCAACATGAAAATGACTCAAAAAAATATAGAAAATATCACTCAATGGAAGGTTGACTTAATGATCCCTCCCCCATATCACTCATACTCTCATGAGTCCTCATCTATAATCTATTTCTGACCTAGATTTCTTATGTAGTACCATGGTCATTCCCCTAAAGTAACTAATCCCCTCATGAAGGTTAGCTACCTTTTCCTATCTTATATCACTACCTATGCATCTATTAACTACTATAAGATAATAAATGTGGTGATGTATCCTCCTAGAGTAGGTATAACTACTTTCATCTCTACAGATGCTAACTTTGCATCAATACTATCCTACTCAACTCTAACATCATATCGATCAATTTGGAGCCTATTTTTCTCATCTCTCCAAGATTGAAGAGTGGAACACTCTATTTACATACCTAAATATCACTCTTATTACTAACTAATTGGATCAAAGAGGCAAAAAATGATAGGAATACACATAGTCATGAGTAAGACTCTATATGGGGATGATGGAGCTACCACAAGTCAAAAATACCATAGTTGAAGAGATCAACACCACCCAATAATCATAGGTAATTTTATAGCGCATATATGATACATATGATTATCCTTGTAACATTATCATATACCCTATCATACACAAGTAAAATAATATAACTGTGAGTACCTTTAAAAATCTGTAAACACTATGCTCAAACAAGGGTTAGTATCAACAAATCATTCAAGAATACCCCTATGAAATACATTGCAAATGTTCCAAAATGCCACAAAAGATAAAAGAAAACCAAATGCATAATGAAAACATTCAACAAACTACCTATTCCATAGTTGGATTGGTGTCACTTGTGCTAGTGACCCTTTCCCAATCCTTGATAAAAGCTCAAATTGAAAATGCTATGAAGATGGTGGAGTGATGATGAACAAGATTAAATCTCAAGTGAAGAGAGTAACCTTGCATGAAATTGTGAAGATTGTGAAGATTGTGAAGATTGTGAAGGATTTGCTTGAGGATGATGCTTGTATTTAAAGATTTTCAAAATGTTGAATGTTGAAGAGGGACCAATGTGGGATCAAAAACAAGCCAATGAATTGAGGACACTTGTCACCATGTGATTGATGGATGTATGTGCAAGATTTGGGAAGAGTGCCCAAGAGGGGGAAATTTTGAATTCAAATTTGCAATTAATTTTGAGAGGGGGACAAGAAAGAAGAGCAATAAATGCCCTGTTTGACTTGTCATGTTGAGGGAAAATGATTGTTTTAATAAATCAATAAAATTGATTTATTGTGCAAGTGGGATGGGATTAGCCTTAGATTAGGATTAGATTAATTTAATGATGATTATGCTGATTTAATGCTGATTAATTGATTTGACTTTTTGGACTTTGGAAAATGATTTAAGATTTGATTTAAATAAAGTCCTGATTTATTTGATGAATGGAATATGATTATGCATGATGTAAATTTGACATGTCTACATTTTGCCCCTCTTTGAAGCAATGTACTTGTTGCGTTGGTTCAAGAATAAACTACCGTAAAAAATTAAAATTCATGATTTTTAGATGCAATGGAAAGAAATTACAACTGAGTACATTGCCTCGAAGATCGGCCGAAAAGGTCGATTTGAAATTGATCTACATGATAAAAAGAGGTTGGAATGGATGGTTGTGTGGATGGCCTGATGCAAATGAGATGATTTCAAGATGCTTGGGAATAACAAATCTATATTATTCCTAAAACAAATTAAATGATGATATGATATGAGATGGATGGGATTGATGATGTGATATGATGTGATTATGCAACGGATGATTTATGAAATGCTTAGACTAACAGATCTATATTATGATGATGATGCAAATGCAATGCATGTGAAATGATCGATATTTCCTATTATGTATGATATGAATGATATGTGGTATGCAGACAGTTTATTGATGGTTTGCAGATGCAGGATGGATGCATGATGGATGCATGATGGATTTTATGATGGATGCATATTGATGTTAGTCTTGAAATGAGATGATGACAAGAGAATCAACAAGTCCATGATTGAATTCCCGAGACTTTATTAGCGATGATGATGATAGATGAAGATAGATGGATGATTTGCTTATCAAGGATTGGGATTTTCAAAGGGTCACTTACTTTATTTTTGATAACACGCCTAAGTACGATGCATCAAGGTATAAAGGACCAGGATGGCGTTGTACTTAGTGTGATGGACTTTGACTCGACAAAAATATAGGAGTAATCTTGTTCACACTTGACATACGGAAACCTTGCTAGGATGCACTTTAGAAGTCATAGATATCTCGGACGAAAACATGGAAGGTATAACCAATCAATGCAATAGTCAACAAGCTGTCACAGAACCTCCATAGCACATATCTAACAAAGCAAGTATTCACCAAGTTATTTTACAAGAGCGTCCAACAAGCACAACAGACAAAAGGATAATGATTGTTACCCCATTCCTATCTCTCTAAATCCTTTATTCGGATATCATCGAGAGGTCCTTGGAATGAGCGCAATAAGATAAATCAAAAGAAAAGATCAAGTACACAAACAAACCAATGTTCTTCATACCTTCAGCCAGAGGGATGTGTTTCAAAAGATGGGAGCCAAAACTTATTGCCAAAAGATAATGTCCATTGTCGGAACGGATCCTAGGACATGTTAATGACACGTCGTTTTGTTTACCCAAATTGGTTGATTTGATAAAAGTGCCCATTGTCGGAACGGATCCTAGGAAATGCTTTGTATCAAATGATGATGAAATTGATTTATGATTTATCATGCCATTGATAAGAAAAGAGTTGACCCACTTGCTTGCCGACAGACCTATACTTGAGATTTTGACAGTTTAGGTTTTCACGTTTGACTGCTAGACTTGTTTCTGACTGTTTTACCAAAGGTTGAGGGTGATGACGATTTATTATGGATGCTTGATTATTGCGAGTGTAAGCGAGATGAGGTGGATGGATTTTTTCAAATATTTGGATGTTTTTGGAATTTTGCAATGTTTTGAGGCTGTTTTTGGTAATTTTTTGAGGTTTTACAAATGTTTTGATTTTCGATTTTCCAATGTTTTTGGGATTTTCTGAGGATTTTGACCAAGAGACTAACCTAAAGACCTATCCTAGGGGCCTGGGAGGCTTATCGATAGATTAGCCTTGCCTAGATTATACCTTGAGAGACCCGTGGATTAAGTACATGACTTGATCGATTCTGAGATGAAAGATATACATGATGAAATGTGGAGTTTATTATAGCGGACTCACTATAGGACTGACCTAAATGTCTGGGGATGATCAAGATCTGGCCGCACCTCTGATTGGCTGAGCGGCGTGGATTGACAAGACGACCTTGTTTTGGATTTTGATATATTTGAATGTTTTTGGATTTTGATTTTTGATGTTTTTGGATTTTCTATTTTGAGGATTTAAAGATCATTACGAATCCGATCCAGATGAGAAGGCGTGCCCACAGTGATGAAGCGATAGACTACTCAGATATAGAAGCGGGATTGGCTGAAAGCCTTGAGAATGGGCAGTAGTACTAGGAGGGATCATGAGCACAAACCTGAGGACAAGCTATAGATGGGATGTGGCGGATGAGTGATGGATGGAGATATGGATGAGATGGATGATGGGGCGAATTGGAGAGGATGATGTGGTGATCAAGCCATAAAGATCACAGTGGATGGAAAGTGCTTATTTACACAAGGTGCTGTTGCCGAGGTTTTCACCAAAGGTACTTGCCCAAAGTGCCCGCGAGTGGTTTCACTAAGGGCGATTTTTTTTTTTTTTTTCTTTATTGTTTTCTTGATTTTCGTTTCTTGTCACCCAAGGCGCTTTGTTTGCCGAGTTTTACTTGAGAGTAACCATTTTGGAGACTTTTATGATTTTTTGGATTTTTTGGTTCTATACCTTGAAAGATTTAGGCATAAAACTTTTTGAGATAGGAACTATTCATGGAGGCTCCTGCAAGAGTTCAACCAGTTATTGATAACTGATATGCCCCTGATTTGTAGCTTGCTATGATGACAAAGGGTCCCAGCCAGTTGGGTTCAAACTTTCCCTTGCCATTTGGGTTCAAGACATTCTTCTGATTCTCTTTTAGCACCAATTCTCCAACTTGGAAAGTTTTGCTTCTGATTTTCTTGTTGTAGCTCCTTTTCAGTCTATTCTGATACACTTGCAGATGGTTTAAAGCATCCAAACGTCGCTCATCCAATAGTTCCAGCTCGTTTAGTCTTGAAACTCGATACTCCTCATCCGTGATGAGGTTTTGCAATGATACTCTGAGGGATGGTAACTTGATCTCAATGGGCAAGATGGCCTCTGATCCGTAGACCAAGGAAAATGGTGTGGCACCAGTGGGTGTGCGGATGCTGGTTCGGTAAGCCCAAAGGGCAGGATTAAGCTGCAAATGCCAGTCACGACCTGCGTCATTGACTGTTTTCTTAAGGATTTTGAGGATGGTTTTATTTGTAGCTTCTGCTTGGCCATTGCCTTGGGGGTAGTATGGGGTGGGAAAGCGATGTTGGATTTTGAACTTATCACATAGGTCACGGACTTCCTGATTTTTGAATGGTGTCCCATTATCTGAGATAATAGCTTGTGGAACACCATATCGGCATATGAGATAGTTCAGGATGAACTTTGAGATCTGCTTTCCTGTTATGTAGGTCATAGGTATGGCTTCAACCCACTTGGTGAAGTACTCAGTTGCAGTTATAATGAATTTGTGGCCGTTGGATGAGGTGGGTGCGATTTTCCCAATGAGATCGAGTCCCCACTGTGAAAAGGGCCATGGTGTGATGATTGGATGAAGCTCTTGAGCTGGAGCATGGATGAGGTCCCCGTGTTGCTGACACTGTAGACACTTCTTGACATATTCATGTGCCTCTCTGTCCATGGTAGGCCAGTAATATCCACTCCTCAGCAATTTCTTAGACAAGGTCATGCCACTCGAATGAGAACCACAGATGCCGTTGTGCACCTCAGTTAAGGCAGCCGAAGCCTCCTCAGGGTTAAGACATCTTAGTAAGGTTCCTTCTATGCTTCTACGATAAAGGGTTTCTCCTAAAATGACAAACCGAGATGCTTTCTTGATAAAGGTTCGTCTAAGGCTTGAACGCAAATCGGCGGGAATGATACCTATCCTAAGGTATGTGTAAATGTCTTGGTACCACTGATCATTTGGACCAACGATTTCGCACACAAATTCTGACTCTGGTACCTTGAATGCTGGTACGAGAAGCTGCTCTACCAAGAAGTCGTATTTCGGAACATTTTGAGGGATCTCTAAGAGTGATCCAATAGTTGCCATTGCGTCTGCTGCTCTGTTGTTGGTTCTTGGTACTTGCTCAAATGTGATGTCAACAAAATATTCCTTGAGATTTTCCACCAGCCTTTTGTATGGAGTTAGCTTATCATCCTTTGTTTGGTACTCATTGTTCACTTGATTTATGATAAGCTGTGAATCTCCATATACCTTCAATGCCATAATGTTCCACTGTACTGCTATCCTGGGACCTATAGTTAAAGCCTCGTATTCTGCAATGTTGTTGGTACAAGGGAATGCTAGTTTGTATGATCTTGGTATACAATCCCCTTGTGGAGTGATGAAGAAGATACCGGCTCCGGACCCATGTTGTGTGTAGGAGCCATCAAAGTATAGTTTCCAATGAGTAGCTATGTCGATGTTGAAAATGGATTCATCTGGAAATTCTGAAACAAGTGGGCTCTCCGCATAGATAGGTGCATCTGCCAGTTGGTCTGCAATGACCTGTCCCTTGATTGCCTTGCGCTCCACATACTCAATGTCATATTCTGATAATATCATTACCCTCTTAGCCATTCTTCCTGTAAGCATTGCCTTTGAAAGAAGATACTTTAAGGGATCAATTTTAGCTATGAGTTTGATCTTGTGTGCCAACATGTGGTGTCTGAATTTTTGGGATGCAAACACCACTGCTAGGCAAGCTTTTTCAATGAATGTATAGTTTAACTCATGGCCCACCATTGTACGGCTGATGTAGTAGATGGCTCTTTCTATTCCATTTTCATCATGTTGTGCTAGGAGAGCACCAAGGGCTGCTGCAGTTGCTGAGATATAAAGGATCAATGGTTTGTTGTGAATTGGAGGCCTTAGTACTGGAGGTGTTAACAGATATTCCTTGATTTTGTTGAAGGCTTGTTCACATTTGTCATCGCATTTGTACGTTACCCCCTTGTGGAGTAGGTGAGAGTAAGGGATTTGTTTGTCTGCTAATTGTGCTATGAACCTGCGAATTGACTGAAGCCTGCCTTGGAGACCTCTCAGTTGTTTCAATGTCCTAGGAGCTTCCATTTCAAGTATTGCTTTCACCTTTGCCGGATCAATCTCAATGCCTCTCATTGACACTATGTAACCCAACAACTTTCCTGATTGTACGCCAAAGACACCCTTCTTGGGATTCAAACGAACCTTGTATTCTTCTAGTCTGTCAAAGATAGCACTCAAGACCGATATATGATCCTCCTTCTTTTTGGATTTTCCCAGGATGTCATCAACATAGTCCTCAACTATTTTGTGGATCATGTCATGGAATATTAGTGTCATGGCCCTTTGGTATGTGGCCCCGGCGTTCTTTAAGCCGAATGGCATTACGTTCCAGCAGTATGTTCCCCATGGGCAAGTGAAAGCCGTCTTGTGTTGATCTTCTTTTTGCTATCATAATCTGGTTGTATCCTGAAAATCCATCCATAAGTGATAGCATCTCATGCCCTGTTGTCATGTCTACTATCATGTCGATGTTGGGGAGCGGGAAATCATCCTTGGGACATGCTTTGTTCAAATCTCTGAAATCCGTACAGATCCTTATGGCTCCGTCAGGCTTTGATACGGGTACCAAGTTCGATACCCATTCTGGATAATCAATTGGTCGAATGAATCCCACATCTAATAGCTTTTTGAGCTCCATTTTGACTAACAAAGCAATTTGAGGATGCATTTTGCGAAGCTTCTGTCTCACAGGTTTAGCTTTAGGATAGACTGCCAAGTGATGAACCACTACCTCTGGATCCAATCCTGGCATATCAGCATAGGTCCACACAAAATTTATCTTCCTTTCATTTAAGAAGGTAGCCAACTCCTCTTGTTCTTTGCATAATAATGACTCAGCGTAGAATGTAATATGAGGAGTTTCTTGTGTTCCCAGATTGATGGGGTTGCACTTTTCTGCTAGCATAGCTGACTTTTCTTGGTGTATAGCTGTAAGAGGAAGATTGAATCCCCCATCCTCAGGCGCCTCAGAGAGGTTTTCACCATTGGATGCATCCTTTCTTTTTACTTTTTCAGAGTCGGAGAGTGCCACAAGGTGGTTTTCACTCAAGGACTTGGAGATTATTCTCAATTTTTTATTTTTGCGACTGAGGGATTCAATCGTTTCTCCATAGTATGCATGTGTATCCAGCTCTATGATAAAACCTGCCTTATGATCCCCACATGGAATGTCATCCCTAAGTCCCATGAATTCCGAGAGCGCCTTATCGTTTTCAAACATGTCAAGAATTGGTGGTCCTCGTTGGTCGTAATCAATCAGTTGGGGATAGACTAATCGGATTTCATTGCTTTGGTTTTCAGACTCATAAGACAAGGTGCTAATCATAAGGACATTAGTATCCTCAAACAACAAAGGTAATCCTATTTCTGGTGACTCAGTTAAATCAGTGGGCATTCCTAAAGTCATGGAGGATTTTGGAGTAGCTACAGATTCCTGAGGAGGCATTCGGTTCCGTCTATCCTGGGCACCTCGACCAAGTACAGTTACCTTAGGAGTAGGATGACCAATGCCAAGATTTTTTATTTGCTTCTCAGGTATAATGGGTATTACACGCCCGTTATTATCTTGGCCTAACCCTTGGTTCCGGTTATAGCCCATCAAGAGCATCATCTTCATACCTTTGTTTCGTTCATCCATAGGCAATTCAACTGCCGGTATATCATCTCGATAAAGGAGATGAGATAGGTCCCCCTCTAATGTTTCCTGACCAAGATCTCCTGCACTTGTGAAGGTAGGGTTTCGTTCATAGGAGCCTTGAGATGTTGAAGCTTCTTGTGATTGTGGTCGTCCTCTTGATCTAGGAGATTGTGGTAGCTCTCCTACTACAAAAGCATTCTTAGGCATTGAATAGTTTCCACAACCATCATCTTGTATTATAACTTTGATATCAGAAAAGGCGGGGATGGCGGGGGTGGAGGGTGTCTCTGTCACAGAAGTGAGAGTGGCGGGATCCACGTAAGGTGTTGATGGGCCTTCATCATTCTTGGGTACTTGCGGGATCTTGTAGTATTTTGCCTCTAGATTTTTGCAGTAAGCAAATGGCTCAGGATCTCCATGGATAGTAACCTCTTGACCTTCATGTGTGAATTTCACACATTGATGAAAGGTTGAAGCTACAACTTGCATTGCATGTATCCATGGTTTCCCTAGGAGAATATTGTATGGTAAATCGAGGTCCAAGACCTGACAGTTGGTTTGCATGATGGTGGGTCCAACCTGGACAGGAAGCTGAATGGTGCCTTGGGATACCCTTTCCTGGTCATCATATGCTCTTATTGTGATGCCTTTTCCTTTGTCAATTGAATCCTCTGAAATGTTCAAATTCTTTAGAAGCTTTAAGGAGCAAATATTTAAGCCTGCACCTCCATCCACCAAGACTCTCTTGACTTTCTTTTTATTTACGTACACCTCCAGATGAAGTGCACGGTTGTGAGATGGTTGTGTGGGGAAGTCTTGTTCAGAAAATGTAAGAATGTTAGGTGTGGTGATACTTGCGACCATAGCTTGGAATTGTTCTGTATCTAGATCTGCGGGGATAGTAGATGACGCCAAAGCTTCTTCTAGAATCTTTTTGTGTGCAGATGAGATTTTGAGTAACTCCATGATGGAGATATGTGCAGGGGTTCTTTTCAATTGATCCAAGACATTATAGCCACTAGGGTTAGACCTTGGATTGGATGTGGAATTTCTGCTTGGTTGGGATGGTGCTGCAATGGTAACCTTTCCACCTCTTGTGGTGACTCCACAATCGGCTTGGGCCCCTTTGATGGTGATGACTCCACAAAACTCGTCTAAACAAGCAACAACACCCTCGTATGTGTGGTTGACATTTTTATAAGCCCCTTTTCCTTTGTCTTGATCTTTGTTTCCTTTGTTACCATGATTCGGCATCGGATTCGTGTAAATCTTGAGATCTTTGTTTCCTGATGGTGCTTCCACATCTATGATTTTGTCATCTATGAGGTCTTGAATTAGATTTTTGAGCCTCATGCAGTTGTTTGTCGTGTGTCCCTTGAGTTTGTGGAAGTCACAAAGATAATTCTCATTATACCATGGTGGCTTGACCGATGGTTCTTGATAATTATTATGTGTAGGGACCGTTATCAATTTTTCATCTACCAATCTTTTCATGATTGCTTCAGCAGGTTCCCCAAGGAGTGTGTATTTTCGTTTGGGGAAGAACTTGTTTCGCTGTGGTCTCCCTGATTATCAATGTTGTTTGTGTTTTGGTTATGGGATGGTTGGACCACAGTATTGACTTGTCGATTGCTTTGATTGGTATTTTGGTGTTGTTGTTGTTGGGATGGTGGATTGTTCTTCCGTGGGGCACTAATGACAACTTTGGCGTCAACAACACCATCATTGGTTACATTACGATTCTTTGCCCATGTTCGTGGTTTGTCATGATAATTGGATGATGAGCGGCCTTCTTGATATGATGAAGTTTCTCCCTGCGTGGCAAGGGCTTGTTCGATATTGAGCGCCCTAGGTATCAATTGGTCGTAAGTGGTGATGTTTTGCATTTTGAGGTGGAAGGCCAAGGGCCCATCAAGATTCGCAATGATAGTTCCCACTTGTTGTTCTTCAGGCATGGACCACTTGCTTTGATTAGCTTTGGATCGCCATCGTTGTAAGAAAGCACCGAATGATTCATTTTTCCCTTGTTTGAGAGATGATAATTCCTGTAAGCTAACCTCCATGGGAGTGTTGAAGGAATAATTATGTATGAAGGCATCCACGATTTCCTGGAATTTTTTGATTCCAGAAAGTCGAGAAAACCAATCAATAGCGTTTCCAGCCAAGCTTCTTGGGAATAATCTCATCAAGTACGTTTCGTCGTGAGCCACCTCCATGCAATGTACTTGAAATTCCCTGATGTGATCTTCAGGGTTACCCGTGCCGCGATATTTGTCAAATTTAGGGATCTCAAACCCTTTTGGGAATGGTTTCATTTCTACGCTCCTATCAAATGGATAAGGGCATAGGTTTTTTTGTGGTTTTGGTGTCTTTCCTGATTGAAGGTCAAGCACTTGTTGTGACAGAAATTTTATTTGTGCGGTGACATCCAATTGTGGATCAGGAGGTGGAATGAAGGTGTTTTGGGGGGGTGGAGTGGGTGTTTGAATGGGTGGAATGTTTGCTTGTTGTGCCATGTATGCTTTCAACAACGCTTGTTGTTGATCTTGTTGTTGTTGCGCTAATAGAGCTTGTTGTTGTGCTTGATGTTGTTGGTCCAACAATGCTTGTTGTTGGTCAGCTAGGGCTTGTTGGGCTGCTTCTTGTTGCTCTTGGTATTGCTCTAACACTTTCTGATATGCGAGTTATTGGGCTACTTGTTGTTGTGCAAAGTACTGCGCTTGTGCTTGCACTAGATAACTAGGCAATGTAGGAGCTCACGCAGCTTGTCGAAGCTTGAAGTGACTTAATGCGGCGAAGCGGAAAGCAATAAAGCTTGTGCAGCTTGTGCTGACTTGAAGCGGCAATGCGGCATTTATTTGCAACCAAAGCATGTCTTTGCGCTATTGTGTTGTTATATCGTGTAGGCGCTTGCCGAATTATTTGATATTGTTGGAGCAATTGTTGGTATGCTTTGAATGAAGCATTGTAATGGCTTACTTGGCTTGGTCGCAGTGGTGGTGGTGGTGGGATCGGAATTGTGTTGGAAGTTTGAGATGTGTTTAGAGCGATGGTGGGAGATTGCGATGTAAGGGGTGTGATGGGGGTAGTGGAAGTTTGAGGTATAGTGTATGTAGTGGTTGGAGTGAATGTGGTGATAGGTGCATTTGGGATGGATGAAGTGATAGGAATGGTGGGACTAGGTGAAGTGGTAGGAATGGTAGAGATGAGCGAAATAGTGGGTATTTGAGAGACCATATTTTGATTAGCTATCATGTGTTGGTTTGATGTGGATGGTGTGTTTGAAAGATGCGATGTACCCCCTTGGTTGGATGAATTGATTTGGATGGGGCGATTTATGTTAGGGAAAGGTGGAAATTTAGGTAAAGGGGGGATCCCTAAACCAAAATATGGTGTTGACGTGGTGGGAGGTGTGAATGGTTTGAATGGTGGAAAATTTTCTTGTGCAAATGAAGAGACAAATCCGTAGGGTCTCTCTATTTCGGATGAGCTTGCTTGTACCAAAGGTCTAGACACTTGCGTGTCAAGGGAAAATGATGAGGTGGTATGGTAAGGAACCTCAGATGTATCGATAAATCCAAGTGGGTTGTAAAGTGGGTTTTGATGCGTGTTGAAGAGGGTATCATCCTCATTGATAGTAGGTTCTATGGTGGCAATGGAAGTGGTTGATTGCGGAAGGGTGTTTTGGTCATTTGGTACAAGAAGCTCATCCTCAATAGTGTTGAGAATTGATGGATTTATTTTAGCCATTGCGCGAAGAAACTTTTGTAGTTTTGGTTGTTTGAGCATCTCAAGAACTTCTTCCTCACTTAATTCTGTTGGTGTGATGTCTTCCACCAAGACCTCTTTTTGTGGATCGTGTGTAGTGATAGTGAGGTCTGGAAGTGGTGTGTTTTGGATTTCTGGAATGTTTTGGCTTAGATCACTTGTGGTTGATGTTTCTTGATTTAACTCCATGTTCCTCTTGTGTTGTGATCTTGTTTGAACCATAAAAGAGCAAACTAGGATGTGTAAAAGATCAAAGATGTGAAGATGAAAGGTGTATGATATATGGGTGAGAATGGAAGTTTTGAATTTGTATTGAAAATCTTGATGTGATGCTAGGTACTTTGGGTTTGCTTTGATTGATGTTTAGACTTTGAATTCTGTCTTTTGAATGTTGATGTTTGAGCAAGAGATATCCCCAAGATGTTTGGATGATGATCTAAAAAAGATAACTAATGCTCATAAAGGATAATTTGATCTAGAAGTGAGAATAGGATGTGTCTACTCACAAGCTAACCAAAAGATAATCCAAATTAGTGATGGGAGAAGGATGCATCTATCCACCATTAATTTGAACAAAGTGATAATTCAACTAAGCATGTGCAAAAGGATTCATTCACACACAATTGAGTTGAACAAGTTTGATGTTTGATGTTTGAAGAATTCAAAGTCTCATGTTTGAAAGGTTTTGATGTCTACCAAAGGAGCCTAGCATAGTTGTTTCAAGATTTTCTCAAAATGTTGGTGAGATGTTTATGGTTGATGATGTTTTTGATGGATGAATGTTTGTTTTGATCTTAGAATGACCCTAGTTTATACTTTTGCTTAACAAGACCAAGGTATTGAAGAACGTGTTATGCCCTAAGCAAGGTATCCAATCCCTTGAAACAATCTTGGATTTTGTGTGTAGTAAAATGAATATAAAGTGGGGTTGTCTCTTGAAGCATGTCTATAGAAATTAGCCAACAACTTTTCTCTAAAATCATATAACCTTTTGAGTCTTTGTTGATGTTGTTTTGGGCTAAGTTTCCTTTTCTTGGGTTTTTGTATCTTGATCTTGTGAGAAATCATTGAAAAGACATGTGTGGGGCTCAATTGCTTATTTTTGCTTTTAATGACTTCTTTTTACCAAATACACTTTCTTGATTATGTTTCAAACTAAAGATGTCCTATGTCAAAATTCCTTTTCTTCCCACAAAGTGTTGTGTGGGAGTTCCAAAGAATTGAGACAAAGGGATTTCTAGTTAACCCTAGTTAGAGCAAATGTGATATAAATTCAAAGTGATGAAACCTCTGGGACATAATCCCAAAGAGAATATGCTTAAATTTGTCAAAGGTATTTGCTCTATCAAAGGGGTTTGAAATTTACGCCGATCATGTTTGATGTTTGTTTTACCAAAATGTTTTCGAATACCTTTGTGTTTCAAACAAGAACAATTACAAGCCCTATGGATGTGATGATAGACAATGTTTGTTGAGTCCCCACTTGGACAAGTCCATTCGCCTACTTTTAGCGGATGGGTTAGATGCTTGACCCATGGCTCCCCTCCACGGCTTGCTCGCCTCTTGAGGCGACCAAGCATCAACACCATGAAACTCCATGGCATGCTTTCCATCTCTACTAAAAGCCGTGGAAATTGTGGGGCTTGAGCGACAGCACCAACAAAAAGCTTGATTAAAGTTTTGGAAAATTCCTAGCACATAGGTTCTAGTAAGGACTTTGGATTAGTAGGAGTTGACTAGCGTGGCAAAGTGCCCCGGATCGTCTTAGCCGAACCAACCAGCGTGATTATGGCGTTTAGCCAAAATCCTCATTTATATCAATTTAAAATACTCTTGGCTTTAAGAGTGTTCACAGGTTGAGTGGAAATAAGCAGGTGAGTACTTTTCCCAAAGTGGGGAGCCCTCTAAGATAAACAAAAAGCGAGCAAAAGAACCTTAATCAGTAACTTCGATGTTGATTCTTTGATGGCACAAAGAGCGAGAATGTACGCGAAAATGCCCCTACTCACACTCGCACAAGATGTTCAATTTTTAAACCCAAAATGAAGTGTTTTAAAGCAATAAAATGTATTTTGAGTGTTTCTCTTGCACCCTAGATCGCACGAAGCGCAAGGGGAGAGGATACGCACTCAAAAGACAAAATAACACAATCAAGCACTTGTTCGTTTTAGCCTCAAAGCAATGATGACTTCATTTTAAGCACCAAAATCAAGTGTGAAGTTTGCCTTGTTCAATTTTAAACCAAAATGAAATCTAGTAAATTTGTTCTAAGGTTCGTTTTAAGCCCTTTGCAATGAAAATGAAATTGTTCGTTTTAGCCCCAATTGAAAACTAATGTTCTAAAACGAAAAGGAAAACAATTTCGTGAAGTGTTGATCAAACCGCTTATGAAATTCATTAAAAACACGTGTTATTAGCTTTCAAAGAAAATCTTTCCCTCGCTGCGTTTTAGTTTTGTGAAGATGGTTCCAAGATCCGAGCTTCGTTTTAGGTGTTTTAAAAGAGCACCGTTTGTGTTTCAAGGCAAAGAATCCTCCTCCTCTTGGCACCTTTTTAAGCGCCCGTTGTTCGTTTTGTCAAATTTGGATTGTCCGTCGTTGTTTTTTACCTATAAGATAAAGACAAATCTTGAGTAAAATTCAAATTCATTTTGATGCGTTGACTCCCAAACTTAACAACTTGTGAAGGTTACGATTTGAAAGAACCAAGTACTGGATGAAGTTCAGCTGACAATAACAAAGTGTTTGCCAAGTGGACCATGTTTTATTATTGATTGTATTGAGAAGGTATGACACTTGCTAGATCCATTCTCTCCTTTATTCATATCATTAAAAGCATTGGGCCAATATATCAACCGAAAAGAATAAATCTTTTAAAATCATCATCCTTCTCTTGATTTGTACCTGCTTTCCCATGAAAAGCTATGACTACAAATTTAAACATATAACAAGGATTTTCAAAAACAATGGCTTCAAAAATCAGTAAGCCAACCACTTGATTTATACCTTCTTTCCCATGAAAGAATATGACTAAAAGTCCTCAAGTCGATTGTAATATAAAAGATAACCAACAAACTAATGACATAAATATTTGTAAGTACCATAACACAAAGGTCAAACGGATCAATCAATGCATTAACAAAAAATCACACAAATCATAGCAGAAATCATGATAGAAAAAGCTCTGACATGTACAAAATGTTTCCTAAAGATCATGCCATAAATAGTGAAGACTTTCGAATTAAACTCAGTTGGCAATGTGTATGGCCATAGCCCCCCCCAATGTGATTAAAAAGTCCTCAGATTTTAATGCAAAATGGCATGGGTAAAAGCGAATTGCACAAATTCTAACCAGCATTTATCATCAGTGGCTTCCTTACAATTGTTTTACGCGGCCTGCTACTCTCAAGATCCAATAGTTGTGTTCCACCTGCAATTGCAATGATGCTAGCCTTAATAGCACAATGATACAGATAGACTGTAGCAGCACAATGACATGAATAGACTACTACTCATAAATGAGGGCCGTAGATTTGAAAAATGGAGTACATATTATAATGCGCTTTGGAGCAGCAGAGGAGATCAGTGGGGCTGCGAAGGTGAAGATGGAGTAAAAACTATTGGTAGCTGTAAGGTCAACTTCCGTAGTAAGTGCTTCTGACAGAATAACGCCTTCAAATTCATGAAGAAGAGAGCTTACTGAAAACAGAAATGGTTCGCACTTTTGTTTCACCAATTATTGCTGTGGATCAGAATAACAGTTAGCAGAGCTCAAACTGCGAACCATTGAATGGGGGAAGCTACTAAACGCAAGTTGCTTGAGTTGGAGGAAAGAATTGCAAGGAGGCAGGCAAAAAATAAAAAAGAAGATGACATACCAACAACTGATGATGGAAGACTTCCTGTTGTGAGATCTGTGAAGGATAGAGATATCCGGAGAGTAGATGCAGGAGAGTGGGAAGATGAAGAAAGAAAAATTGATCGCATCACAAGCTCTGCATCTTCAGAGAGTTCAAATATGAGTAGATCTTTTGACACAGTGCGGGCTCAAGTTTTACGGGATACAAACTCATTGGCTTCTGATAGAATAAAGCTTTCAAATTCTTGGAGAAGAGAGCCCACTGAAAATGGAAATGGTTCACATTTTGTTTCACCAATTATTGCTGTGGATCAGAATAACAGTTACCAGAGCTCAAATTGGGAATCATTGAATGGGGGAAGAGGACTTCCTCGCAAAAATTTATTTAAAGATTCTAGGACCAATTCAGCTAATTGTCTTCCCAAAACGGATAGGTGAAAAACAAAAAGAGATATCAGTTTGAATCCAATCAAATATCAACAGTATACAATGGATTAAATAGAAAAGAACAAGCAGCATTGCTTTAAATAGAAAAGAACACGACACAGAGATATTGGTGACAGATTTGCTAAAAAAAAAAAAGATGAACGAATTTTTAATATGACAGAGAGGTCAATCCTGATAAATAGTCTTTATCTTAAACATGAATTACAAAACATATTGACCCCCCAAACTGAATGCAGTGACATATGTTAGTTTAATAAACAAAAGCACTGCTTGAATAAGAATTAGATAAACGTAAAGTGGTATTGCTAATGCATTCTCATTTCATGCAAAAGAAAGTAAATGCAGTAACAATATTCAAATACAAAAAATAGCAAATGAAACGCCTTAGTTCATGCCCTCCTTCTAGCGCCATATGTGAGTACCTTTAAAAATCTGCAAACACTACACTCAAACAAGGGTTAGTATCAACAAATCCTTCAAGAATACCCCTATGAAATACATTGCAAATGTTCCAAAATGCCACAAAAGATAAAAGAAAACCAAATGCATAATGAAAACATTCAACAAACTACCTATTCCATAGTTGGATTGGTGTCACTTGTGCTAGTGACCCTTTCCCAATCCTTGACCAAAGCTCAAATTGTGCAAATGCAAATGGAGATGGTGGAGTGATGATGAACAAGATTAAATCTCAAGTAGAAGAGTAAACCTTACTTGAAATTGAAGATTGTGAAGGATTTGCTTGAGGATGATGGCATAAAAGTTTTCCAGAAATGTTGAATGTTGAAGAGAGAGGGGTTATTCAGCAGTTCAAAAGCAGCCAATGAATTGAGGTGCTATTACCATGGATTGATGGATTAAGATTCCGGGAAGAGGTACCGAAGGTACGATTCCAGGTTGCGTATTTTGAGAGGGACAAAGAAGAAAGAGCAATAAATGCACTGTTTGACTTGTCATGTGAAGAAAAATGCAGTGTTTCGTAAATTCAATAAAATTGATTTATTTGTGCAAGTCGGAAAAAGGGATGGGATTAGCCTTAGATTTAGAAGTTAGATGATGATGATCGAAAATGCTGATTAACTGATTTGACTTTTTGGACTTTGGAAAATGATTTAAGATTTGATTTAAATAAAGTCCTGATTTATTTGATGAATGGAATATGATTATGCATGATGTAAATTTGACATGTCTACAATAACATAAAACTTATTTACCTAGATCACAACCCTTTGTTGCAACTTTTCAATTTCTAAGGGTGAATATTATTCACCTTCACCATTAATGTCTATGGTTGTTCCTCAAGATCATCCTCTATTACTTCCTCCATCCTTGTAAATTGAGTGGATAAAAGGGAAAGGACACATCCTTTTCCAATATACATGATAAAAAATTATAGAAAATGTGGCATCTCTTGATGTATCTATAATAGATGGATTCTCCTCCTCATCCATTAGGGCTTGAAGTGTAAGGGAGGGTCTATCAATTTCCTTGGGATGGAATGGAGACTAGTGATATCTCTTATATAGCTAAGGCTCTAGGGGAATTACCTAAGGTAATCTAAACAATTAGTTGATGTTGATCTCACCATCCTATCACATCTCATCAAGATCACCAAGTAATATATAGAGAAATAAATCTATTAAAAATTTAATTCCAAACAAGTAGGGTTACCCTCTCCCACCACCTATCTATATGACTGGTATCCTAATGATATGTGTGGGGCCTATGTATTAATATTTGTTGAGGCACTTGGGGAATAATTAATTTGAATTTGAATATATTTCCAACACTACAATAATTTTGCAATATGTAATATAGTAACCCATAAATATCATCATACAAATGAACTATCATATGACCTTGCAAGTACGCTATTTAGTCTTTCTCCATGCACTGAATACAATGCATTGAAATTAATGAAATTAAAGGTCATTGTGATTTAGTCACTAAAATGATAATAATAAATAATATATTGTGTCCTTTAGACATGTCGCCAATTTTAATATTTGATAAAGGTACTACTAGCATGTCCTACTCTATCTTGATTTAA
Source organism: Sequoia sempervirens (assembly GCA_007258455.2). Taxonomy (NCBI): domain Eukaryota; kingdom Viridiplantae; phylum Streptophyta; class Pinopsida; order Cupressales; family Cupressaceae; genus Sequoia; species Sequoia sempervirens. The sequence goes on along the minus strand of VDFB02075321.1, from coordinate 61,083,190 downwards.
TACAAGTATAATGTATATCTTATTCTTTATTCGTACCATAATTAGCTACAATTTATCTACTATGAATGGATAATCTTTGAATACACCAATTTTTTTTCAAAGTTAATGTCATATCTCTTTTAGGTAAAAAAATATTGGAACTTAAGTCATAATGCTCCATCAAGGTTGTCAACATCTAGACATTACAACCAAACAAGGTCATATCTCTAAGGTACCCTATCCCCATTCCATATACCATCTTAATATCAATAGGTTTATATTCTAATCCATATATATTGCATATTTTGTGGTTATTATGTCTCTCTATCTGATCTCACCCTACATTACAAAACACCTCCACCTCATAATTAGTATCAAGCAAGAAAGAATATCTATTAATCAACTCAAAAAACAAAATAACATAATTGACTGTATTAAATCTATGTGGTCCAAAACATACATATGGATTAGATCCAAATGTAAGGGGTCACACTTATGGACATGAAGGTCACACTATAATGCACCAAGCCACACACCTAAGACATTAGTTAAGTAATTTTTTTTTGGAAAGAACCATGCAAGAATTACATCTTCAATCATGATATGGAAATTCCATGTCATACTACTCACTAATGAGCATACAAGTGTCATGCACATCATAATGAAAAAAGTACACTAATAATACAAATGACCTCATTATTGTTATAATCAAGGTGGCACAAGTGGAAGAATTACCAATTATGGAATAAATATACCATGGTGCACCTACAAGAGGGTGAAAAAACCCACAATGATGATAAATTAATAACACGTGATCACTCTCTCTCAAAAACATAACTATTAGGAATAGGGTGTACATATTTGTATAAGAATAAAATATTTAATTATGTAAAATAAATATTTATTTGTAGTACATCTTAGGTGATGTGTTTAGCCATGTAGCCTAGTCATGACCACACAAAGGTCACTCAAAATTCACACATAGCAAGAATCAAGACATCAAGAAGGAAATCACACATGTAAGAAACTTCTTAGAAAAATCAAGGGTCTAACTAACCCTCCAAAAAATCACTCCTCAAATATATCACACAAGGAGAAAAAGTAGCAACACCACCTACTACTCATAGCTCACACAACTACACTAAGTCCCTATATGTAATGCCCCGCCACATAACCTTAAAGAATGATGCAAACACAACAGAAGTGTAGCAACTTTTTTTAAAAAAAAGGTGTAATTATAATAAGTAAAGTGAACTACACTTAACATATACATTCTCTAAAATACACAACAATGCATTACATTCAATAACATTAAAATCATCACATATGAAATAAAGTACATTAAAGATTCATCCTTACATTGCATTCATTCAATATAACATTTACAAGACTCATTTCCAAAATGAGGTAGATCATACAATATTATTATAGTTACAAAGTTACAAGAATCCTCCTCGAATACAAATGAGGAGTAGTACATATATAAGGTACATCCAACTAATACAAAATAACATATGAGATAGTACAAAGCAACTGGTACACACGAGCTCTCTAATCTGGAAGATCCTACCATCACAAATAAAAATTGGGGACCCAATGGTGTATGGTGCACGTTCCACCCAACCAAGTGGTACTCGAAGGTCCAACCCCCATGCTAGGAGATAGTAAAAGGGCTCCCTAGGAAAAACCAACAACCTCTAGACACAAGAAAACTCAAGAATAAACTACACAAGTACAAAACATAACATAAAGGTTACATTGCTTCCAGAGGAAAAGAATCAAGTTTATCAATTTCACAAAACATACTAGATTGTCATAGAAAGAGTGTCACACATAATTTTCTATGGGTTACCCAGGCTCAACCTTCCTAGGCTACCAGACCCCCATCTTGGGTTACCCTGGTTGTCTATATCGACCGCTAGAACCCCATACAAACTATGCTTCTCTTCTCACCTCAAGCCTAAACATGTGCATGAGCCGTGAGAGAGGCATTCATTATCTTTATTAATGTGAGAGTTTCCCATTAATTCTGTTTAAGTTATCACTTGATTAAACCCTAAGTGAGTTACCTTGACTCCCCTTTGTGTGTCGAACCCCCACAAAGAGCCACTCTCCTACTGACAACACTAGGATCTAATCCACAAACCATGGGTAGACAAGGTGCACAAAAACTGATAACAAATAACAAAATTAAAGCAAAAGGCCGCACAACCCGTTCATAGTAACCGGGTGTTCAAACTGAATTACATCCACATGCACTACCCAAGGTAAATCAAAGGCTAATCCAAAACACATAACAACTCCCTTTTAATGTAAACTTATTTGGAAGACTTAAAAAATACAACTAATCCACTTTCCCAACTAACGTAAACAAAATAAATCACAACTTATACACAATTAAGTCAAATAATTAAACTACCATTAGGATTTCCTAAATCCAATAAAGCAATATTACATTGCCAGAATTAAATCAACTTAAATACAATTTCATTTACAAACAATAAGCAATTAAGTCTAATTGTTTAATTCTAGTTTCACAATCACCCATAAATAAAATCAATTTTGCCATTACATATAATTAAAAAACAATTTCCCCTTTAAAAATCAGTTCATTTTAAAATAACTACTTAATGAAATATTCAATTAACTAAATATATTTAAATATATATTTATTTATTATTTAAAAATAAAATACAATTTCCAAATATATATATATATATAATATATTATAAATAATATATATATTATATAATATATATAACATATATATAAATATTTTATATATTAAAAAAATATAATAAAATCTAAATCGCACAGGAAGGCAAACGAACTTGGTTTAAGGTGTAAGTTCAGACTCACCACCACTTATGATAGTGGCTGTGGGTTGGGCTGCCCACGCCCCTCCCCACAAGGGGACGTTGTTGTGGGAGGCATGGCGCTACCTCGATTGCCATATTGGGGGCATTGTGGGGGCAGCCTCCCCGTCCGGTTTTGGGGTAGTCCTTCAAACAAATAAAATTTATTTTAATTCTTTTTCCTTTTCCTTGAGTTTCATAATTTCGTGCGACAAATTAGAATTTTTCTATAAAAAAATTTTAACAAGAATTTTTTTCCTAAACAACATGCATAAATATATATTTTATATGTATATGTATATATACAGAAGATATATATATATATATATATATATATATATATATATATATATATATATATATAAAATTAATATTTATAATCAATTTTAACAAAATTTTCTACAAAAGAAGATTTTCAAATTTAATAGAGGTTTTCAATTTCAACAAAATTTTAATAGAGGATTTCAATTCCCTACAGAGGATCTAAAGCTTTCACAAATTTTCTACAGAAGCTTCAACAATTTTCCTAGAGAAGCTTCTAAAAATTCACGACTATCACCAAACAACCTTTCAAATTTACAAAATAAAATTAAAGCTTCTACCAAAATAATCAAATCCTCTTGTACAAACAATCTTTAAATTTTACAAATTAAAGCAAAGCTTCTACAAAAATACATAATCTTCTTGTACAGGCAAAGATTGCAAAATAAAATTAAAATAATAAGAAACCTATTTTTCAGAACCTTGAAGAAATGAAATATGAAGTTGAGCTTCCCTTCAAAATCCAATTTTGCAAAGCCTCTTCCAAAATCACCACTTCTAGAAAGATGCAACAATACCAGATTCCCCAAAAACTTTCTGAGAACCTTTTTTTCAATTTTCAACAACCAATTTTTAAAAGTATCCCTTTCCTCATTCCTGTGAAATAACTTCTTACCTCTTTCAGTTATTGCATAAATTTTCTCCGAGACTAAATTCACAACAAGAGTGTTTAATAAATTTTCTAACGCACATCTCAAAATTAAAATATCTTTTAACCAACTCAAATATTTCCCTTTTGATATTTACAAGAAATTTATGCTATTTTAATAATTCAAATTTCACAAATTAATTTCTAAATAAATTTAATCTAACTAATTTAATTACCTTATAAAATAAATTTAATCTCAAAGATTAAATTACTTTAGAAAATAATTAAATTTAACTAATTAAATTAAATACAAAGCTTCTAATAATATTAATCAAAATTAATTAAATAATCATTAAAACATTTTAATCATTAATTTCCACAACACAAACCTTGCAAGATAAATAAACATCAAGACAAACGTGGACAACATAACAACAAGACATATTGAACATGGACTGACAACACACTATGACCAGGGTTGTGGTTTGACAAGGGAACCCTGTTACTATCTCCCAATCAACTATATTGTTGGGCAATGGACACACTCAAACTTGTGAATTCAGGTGGAGCCGATGTCCTATACTTGCAATCCTACAATTGAACATATGTCATACATATATATAAATCATGAATCAAACGCATCATGAAGAGAAAATTGTGGAATCACAGGGCACTCGCAAGTGAGTGATACAATCTCGTTCCCTTCACCAATACCGTTTCACATCAAAACTAACGAAACTAAAACATCAATTAACTATAAATGAGAATATAACAATATCAACTCAAATAAACAACTATGTTAATCAAAAAGCATGTCACAAACAATAATTATCCATATAGTGTACCATCACATCAAAAAATAAAAACCATCATCGCTTCAATGTTAGCGATCAAATAACAATATAGTATCATGGTCTATCAAAGTAAAAGCATTGTCAGAAAACATAAAGCAAATCGAAGGGGTACTACACTATACATACTCATACACAACATGCCAAAACATAGAAGAGTGGTCACTCTAAATATCTGAAGACTCTCAATTAGGGGTATCATTCTTTCCGTATCAACTGGAGTAAGGCATAGGAGGATTCCTTCCTTCACAAACACGTTACATAGGTTCTGCACAAACATAACCCTCAATAATTTCATGCTAAGGGAAAAAAGGTAAGAAACCATTCAACTACCTCAAAATAGAAAGAACTTGTGAAATCGAACATCAAGCACACACCAATCACATGGGTTCAAGAACATAAACTAGAGAACCTAATATTCAAATAGGATATTTTATGCCAATTTTAGTGCCCCAAGCCACACACATAAGACATTAGCCAAGTGGTTTTTTTAAAAATAACCATAGAAGAATGATTTCATCATTCATGATACGAAAAATATCATGTGTTGCACTTCACACTAGCATGAAAATGAGTGTCGTGTCTATGAAAATGTGACAAGGACAATACTAAAAAAACCACTATTGATACAAGTAAGGTGGAACAAGGAAAATACTTACTAGTCATGGAATAAAATTACCACAATTCACTTATGATAGGGTGTAATGGCACCATAATGATGTTGGGTTACTCACTTACAATTGTCTTCTCTCATGAAAACAACACTAGGGTATAATGAGAGAAAAACATACCTTGAATCTACACCATAACACACTTTATTACACACATCACCAAGGAAATTTTACACAAGAAGTGGGACAACTAGGAAGTGTCATACCTTGGTCAACTAGTTGGAATAGCCACTAGTTTCCCAACACAAGCAAGATGATAAGGGCAAAAAATACCTAAAATATACTCCATGATAACCCAAATAACACCCAAACACAAGGGACAACCTTCACAAGATGTTGCACTACTAGGAGGTACAATCCCCCTAATGAGAGAAAATGAGGCCCTATTATTCCATACTTTATTTATCTTTTTACCCTCATTTGCTTTATCCTACCTATACTTCCTGCCAATATTTGTTTTATGAAAATAAATATATTTAATAAATTGTAAAAGGAATTAAAACTATCAAAAATGCCAATTATTCAAAGGTATGTTAATCGTTTCATGATTAAAATGACAAGGGATAAATAAAGACACAGTTTAGTTGTTGAGTAAGTGGAGGGTGAAGGATCGATAGATAATGGAGTTGTTAGAAGTAGAACAGTTGCTGAGTCATTCTATTAGAAATACTTTTGAGTTAGTATTTTTTTTTTTTGTTAAATAATTTCTATTTGTTGGCTGTAGGTGGATAATCTATTTCTGTTAAACAATTTGATTTGTTGGTTGTAGACCAAAAAAAAATAGAAACTCTATCAATTTTTGGTATATTGATTAGTATATATATGTGTGTATCTAAGAATTTAATGGATGGTGATTAATATACAATGAACTTATGCTCTACTTTGATTCAAATAGTATTTTTGTGTGTATGGTTAGCTTGGCGTAGAACAAGTATTTCCATTCCATCACCAGGTGAACTAGGGAGCAAGGGCCCATTGCTTGGGTCACTTGGTGATTGTGTTAGTTTATTTTTTTTTGGTAATGTGTGATTTCATTTATGTAGCATTTCCATTATGTGTATGTAATGTGTGATTTCATTTCTACAACATTTCCATTTTGTGGTCTAGTTTAAAATCAATTCTCATTCTGCGTTAATCTTAATATCTGTCAACAATTGTTTGTTAATCAAAGTGTGAAAGTGAGTTTATTCTAAATTTAGATAAATATTTGTTGATGTTATTTTATACTCTGTAACAGTTTCTGTCATACTTCTAGGTACAGTTCATATCACACTTCCTAGCACAGTTTTTGTAACTTCTTGTCATAGAGTAGAAACAAAGTTATTAAACTAGATTTCTAGTTTAAGCCATTTTGCACACTCATATGCATATCATTTTCACTCAACTCAAGATCATATTTGTGATGTTTGAAAGAACTACTCAAGATCCACTTAGTTAGTAAGAGGGTACATTAGGAAGCATGATCCTTTCAAAGGCACATCAAGTATCATGAAAAGAGAACTAGGTACGTTGCTAGAAGTTCTCAAAACTAATCTTATGAGCCACATGGGTAAGAAAATTGACACCTTGTACACACATAATAAACAAGAAGAGGTTGAAAAAACATTCATTGTATTTTGTCCTAACTGTCGTAAAAAATATAGTACTAAGAAATTTGCTTATAACAAAAAAAATTATTCTTTAGAAGGTTCTAGTAAGGCTACTACATTACGACCTCTTCCAACAGATATAGTAGATGTGGAATTTAGTGAACATGTTTACTATATGGCCCCACAAAGGCCTTGGCCTCCATGAACTATACCCCCAATGATGAATGAACTTTTTACACCTCCTAATGTAGGGCCTAGTAGACAAACTAGTTCCTTTTCAACTCAACCATGATTGTATGGAGGGTGGAAACAACCTCCACATTATTCACAATGGTAAAACCAATACTTATATGCCCCTCAACCTTGGAAACAAGCATGTAGAATGCCACCATCACAGTTTCCACAATATCAGCCCTATCTCGCACCACCTATGGTTACTCCATACCAACAACCACCACAATTCTTGCCACCAATACCACCCTCATCCAATAGTCCACCACCTAAGGGAACACCCATTCTTGCACAACCATTTCCAAACACAAATAGCAAGGTGACACAACCAATTTACAATAATGAGGTGGAAGGTTACCCAACCTACCCAGTCAACACATTGGACATTAACGGAGTTGAGTTATGATCAGATAAAGCCCTCTAGAGGCCAACTATTATTGAAATAAATGATGAACATGAGTAACATCTAGACAAATAAGACGAGTTGTCTAGGTTGCCTCCATATCCTGATAGGTTCCCATCTCAGCCAAAACAAAAGGAAGTGGTTGAGCTAGAATTTGATTTTGTAAATGAATCAAGAAATTTTAACATTAAGATTCCTCTTTTGTAGGCCATTAAGAACATCCCTATGTACACACCGACTGTTCAAGACTTGTGTACCCAAAAGTAGACAAAGAAACAAGACCCAAAGATGGTGCAAGTTATTAGGAAACTTGTTGGTCTCATGTTGGAAAATATTTCAATTCCTAAGCTTTCAGACCTAGGGAGTTGTTGTGCATGTTTTGCACACACGCCCCATTCAGAGCGGGGACCCTCTCTTCCTATTGCCTTACTAGGTCATTTTATGTCATTGCCTCATTTTGTGTGCTGCCAATTTTGGCGTCTAAAATGGTCAATAAGCCTCATAGTATCATTTCAAGTAGACCATGTTTCACCCTACAAAATTTTTGAGTCCTTTGGGTCCTCTGGGTTCGTCTTGCTAGATTTCTTTGGGCGAATTTCCCTACTCGCTCGATTCGCTTTTTCCTTCATTTTGTCTTTGGGGACAATTTTCCTGTGGATTTGGGATGTTTTAGTGGTGCTTAAGTGAACTACCAAGGTTTCGTTAAGTTTTAGGGGTTTCAAAAATTTCCTTCCCGAACTCTGCCCCTCCGCGGCTATTTTGACCTTCCGCTGACCCCCGAAGGCCCGCCTTCTGGAACCCACCCCCTCCATGGAAGTTTTTGAAACTTCACCTCTCTATGGCTATTTTGACCTTTTTCCAGGCCCTGGCAGCCTACCTTCTAGAACTCGCCCCTTCTGTGGTTTTTTTCAGAACTCCACCCCTCCACGACTGTTTTGACCTTCCGCCGGCCCCTAGTGGCCCCCCTTCCAGAACCCGCCCACTCCGTGGCTATTTCTAGAACTCCGCCCCTTCGTGGTTGTTTTGACCTTCCACTAGCCCTCGGTGGCCTGCCTTCCAAAACCTGCCCCCTCTATGGCCATTTCTGGAACTCCGCCCCTCTGCGACTATTTTGACTTTCTGCCGGCCCCCGACGACTCGCCTTCCGGAACCCGCCCCCTATGTGGTCATTTTCAGAACTCCACCCCTCCACGGCTATTTTGAGCTTCTGCTAGCCCTCGATGATCTGCCTTTTGAAACCCGCCCCCTTTGTGGCCATTTCTAGAACTCTGCCCCTCCGTGGCTGTTTTGACCTTCCGTCAGCCCACGACAGCCATCTTCTGGAACCTGCCCCCTTCGTGGCCGTTTCTGAAACTTCTCTCCTCTACTACTATTTTGACCTTCCACCAGCCCCCCTTCTGGAATCCACCCCCTCTGTGACCGTTTTCGGAACTCTGCCCCTCCATGACTATTTTGACCTTTTTTCGGCCCCCGACGGCCCGCCTTCCAGAACCCACCCGCTCCGTGGCTGTTTTTAGAACTTTGCCCCTTCGTGGCTATTTTGACATCCACCGGCCCCTAGTGACCTAACCTTTAGAATCTAGCCCCTCCATGGCCGTTTTTAAGACCCAGCCCCTCCGTGGCCGTTTTGAACATCCGTCTTCCCCTAGAGACCCTGCCTCTGGAACTCGACCCCTCCATCACCATTCAGGACTTTCCTTCTAGACCGCCGTGTGCTCATTTCCATTTCAAAGGGCGATGACCCTCTGGCTTTCCCCTTCCAAACTTCCACTTTTTTTGAAATGAGTCCAATCTCGAGGAAGTTTTTCTTGGCACTCTTTCTTTCCCTTTTCCCATTTGCTGTAATGGAAAATATTGGTTTTGCTAAGTTTTGTGAGGTTTGGGAACTTCCCTTCTGGTTTGTTGTCCCTCGTTCGTTGCCTACCCCCTTGGGCCCGCATTAATGTTTATGGTCCCAATGAGCTCCAAATATGAATATTATGATCTTTTGATGATGCATGGATGTATCTAACAAGGAGTTTGCAGGATTTGACTAACATTTGTCTTGATTTGTGTATGAAATCACTTACAACACTTCATATATGCAAGATTCAAGGAGCCTACCGCGGGTCCATCGGGGAGACCCATTGAGAAAGCTGAACAAGGAATGCTCATAGCTCCTATCACCATTCATTTCATTTTCGTGTCTCCCCCTAGCACCCACCAATATAGTCAATGTTAGAAGAAGGCCCTTGCCAAGGAAGTCAATGACAAAAATGCAAGGGGGTGGCCTTGAAGAAGGCATGAGGGAGCTGTTCGCCCGAATCAGGGGCAACCAATCAATTGATGCCAATCATCGATGAACTCATTTGATCCAAGGAAGAACAGTGAAAACACATCAAGTAAGAAGGAAACTTTTAGGCAATTTTTGCTACAGTAAAAAGGGTAATCAACTAAATGAAAAAATTGCTACAGCCCCTAAGCACTAGATGAAAAAATAAGAAAAGGACAAATGATGTATTTTAAATTGCTAGATAATGGGGGGTAGGTGAAACCCTAATGCAATCAAATCTGAGCCACACAATGTAATTCAATCCTAGCCATTCATTTGGGCTTTGGAAAACTATAAATAGAGGCTTGCCCCTCATTTGTAAAGGGTTGGAGAGATATTGTAAAAAACATTTGTAGCAATAGAAGACAACATTGCATGATTTTATGGATGTTCTCTTTGATTTTGCTCATATTGCATGCATGGTTCTACCTTCCATGTTAGTTTTAGTATTAGTTTCTTGAATGGCTATCATGATGGTGTTGTTGTTATAGTATTTGATGAGATTTGACCCCATACTTTTAGCACTTGTTGATGACAAACTGTTATGCAAAGTTAGCCTGGGCTTCTTTATGTCGTTGGTGCAACCTAGTTCAATTGCATGTTCATGATGTGTATGTGTAATTTGAAAATCAGCAGACCTTAGAAGATTGCACTGGTTTTATGTAGCTGTAGGTTTCTCTTGGTCAAACAAAACTCAGTTTAGGGAGTTTGTCTACTATAGCAGCCACCATTGTTATTATTCATTCGTAGCTTAGGATTAGAACAACTTTCTTAACCCTTCTCCTTTTGCTATTTCTTTTAGTCCTTGGTTAGAGTAGGATCTCAAGCATCACCATGAAGCTAAATTAGATGAATTTGGTGGGTTTTAGCTTGCTTTTTTGAGTGGGAAACCACTGTTCATTCACTTCCAACACTTTAAAACTGTATTTACAGGCCCAACTTCCCACACTTTGTAACTCATCCGTAAGTCCACCTTGTGATTCTAGCAAATCACATAAGTCAACTGAGATATTCCAAGCACTGTCAAGACCTAACATTAGAGACCTTTGGATAGTGTTCTATAATTTGATTGTGGAAGATTGTCTTTCAAGAGAGGTGATGCACCTATGCATTACCTGTGTTGAGAAGTGCATAAAAAAAACATCAACAAAACTGATGCTAGAAGGAGGGCATGACATGTTGAGGCTATAAAGCTGAAAGTTGGATGTTGAAAAGAGCACTTTCAAAGAAGAAATCTGAGATAAGGAGATCTCTTTTAACACTAAAAATAAAAAATTCTGAAGGCAAGTAGAAGCTGAGTCGAAATGGAGCAGCATGTACAGATTGACATCACTCAACTACATGTAGATTTGAATAAGAGACTGAAGAAGCCATTGCATCAATTCATGTTGGAGGATAGATGTCAGATCCATTGCACTCGTAGGCATAATGAACTGGGATGTCTCACATTCTTGAGAAGAATTGAAAGAGTATTGCAGGGAGAAATTCCTTTTTGGGAAATATACCAACCCTTGGCCCTCGAATACTTGGAGGAAGAGCTGACAGCCATGGCAACCAAGGCGTTCAAGGAGTTGATCCAGGAACATTTGAGCAGCAAAGACAAACCAAGATTGGAGGAAATATTGATGTCTAGTTGGTGCAGATTTCACAATGCACCCCACTCTGAATTCACTTGCTCTTCATGCAAAAACATCATCGCTCAAGCCAAGGGTTGTTCAGACAAGTTGGAGTAGCCAACTGTCAAGGAGGATGAGTCACCCCATAAGGCCAAAGAGCTATCAATATCTAAAGGACAAAACATTGAAGAGGAACCAAGCGATTCGAAAAAAACTAGTGCTGGGACAGTGAACGTTGAGGCTGAAAATGAAAAGGAAGGAGTTGATTTTTGTAGGATAGTAAAATGGTGTGATGAAAATTCAATCGGAAGGGAGTTGGAAATCCTTTCCTCTATCAACAAAGAGCAATCCTCCACTCTGGAAGAACCATTAGCGGTTGAGGATGGATCAACAAAGTTTGCAATAATGTATGCTGAAGCAACCACTGAAAATGTTGAAAATCAGAGAGAGGAAGAGGTTGACAGCTTCGGAACAATAGAAAATGATGATGAGAGTATAAGAGAAATCAGATTAGAAGACCTCTCCTTCATCAATGACAGCAATCGAGAATCTGAAAATGAAAGTTTGGAGTGGGGACAACCACTCACCATGGCTATCTACCATCAAGCTTCCTTTTTAAGTGATGATGAGGACCCATTAGTGGAAAGGTATGACCAACTCATCTCCAGATTAGCAAAGGATAGGTCAGAGCTAAAATACCAAGTGGATTTGGAGGTACTACTATTGCTGAATTGGTGTAGACTTCATGATTCATCACACTCTGAGTTTGTATGCGAGCTATGCAAAGAGGCTATTGAACAAGTTAGAGGACAAGTGGAGCAGCTAAGTACTCGAACTCCTCTACTTACTACCCATATCGAAGAAGAAGACCAAAAACATAAATCAAGTGATGGCTCAGTTGAAGGCGAACCTCAAGAGGATGTTGGGACAGTGATAGAGGAAGGACAACAACACAATCTCAAGCCTCCGATGAAGTAGATCAAGCGGGAATGTTGTCCACCAGTCATCAAGAAGTTATTCCTCTTGAAGAGCAGTTGTGCACCATGGATGATAGGATTTTTGGTGAGTCCTTGGAGGGAGATCGCGTAGTGGATTTTGGTCCCCTTTATGAGGTGCCATCATTTGATGACTTATTTCCATTGGGGGTTGTATTGTAGAGGTACACCAACACTGAAGAAGAATAAATTCTAGAAGATGATAGCAATGAAGGCATACCACTTTCCCCTCCCGTTGATGAAATACTAGAGCTTCCAAAGTGGGAGAGGGGTTCCTTCTCTGTTTATAGTGATGGTGACCAAGAAGAAATGACTGAACAGTATGAGGAAATGCATGCACAACAAAGAGAAGAAGACAAAGGTGGAGGTGTTGAGATGGCTGCCAGTAGAGATGAAGCACCTAACCAACTACAAAATGCAACTTGGAGTCCTTCCAGCATGATCATTGCCGATCCTCCTTCATATTCAAATGGCTACAAGAGGAAAATTCATGCATGTGATCATCCCATGAAATTAAACATCATGAAAATAAGGTTGACACCTGGGGAAGGAATTGGGACAACATGCCGCCATTTGAGGAAAACAATCAAGTGGACACCAGGTTTGTAGAAGATCAACGAGATGAGGTGTACTTCCTCGAGGAACAACCAATAGGGATTGCCAATCCCGCACAATACCTGTAAGAAGTGCTTGCAGCCCCATTCTCCCTGCCTTATGTAGGATTGATGCATGAAATGCTGCACCACCCGGTGCCTCCATCTGAGACGACCAATGCACTTATCGATGATGCTGTGCTCGCTCTCGACTATCCAATGCTACCACATCTGCATGACAACATCTAGGTTCTATCCTTCCTTAATCCTATAAATACTTACAGTTGCATGTTTCATTTTGATTATGGTTATGAGGGAGGGAAAACATGTTTATGGATTAACCATGGGTTCAATGAATCATCTCAACTACTAATTTTTCGTGATGATGTGATTGAACTTGAGTGTTTCAACATTGAATTTCTTTTTTTAGAATATAAAGATAAATCTGCATGGTTAAGAACTATAACAATCACCCATTTGCTTGTGCATGCACTACGAAATCCAATGAATGTTAACATCAACTCACCCTACCTAAACATAGTGCTTTGTAAATATATTTGTACATAGCTCATTTTTTTTAGTAGTGTAGGTTTCCTGTAAATACTTCACTTTCCTGCTTTTCTGAGGTTAGTTGGTTTGTTGTAGGTTGCTTTCTTTGGAGTTGTTTGTTTTTTGTTTTCTTTTTCTTTGCTGTTACTTTGCTCAAGGTCCCTTTGCTTTTAGCAGGGCACATCTATGTGCACAACAACCATACTTAGTGCCTGGGGCTGTTCTATGTATTTTTTTGTCAAAGTCTAATCAAGTCTTCAGAGTGGATGGTGAGGATCTTCTGTTAGTGTCAAGTGATCTGGGTGTTGATTCAAAGAGGATAAGTTGTTGGTTTACTCCGAATTTGATGTATTCTAAAATCTTACAACTCTTACACATATTAAGAATTTGATAGTTGCTATTGGTCCTTTGAGAAGTCTAGTTAAGTGAAAAATCTAAAATTCTACTCTAGCGCCACTGTGATTCTCAACCTTGAGCACGAGCTTCAATGCTTGCGGGTTGAAATTAAAGAGCTAAAAAGAGAAATAAAGAAATAAAGAAAAATATTAAAAATCAAAAGAAAAGAAATTCAACTTTTTAAGGGTATCTGAGCAACTCTATCGGGGCTATGGACGCCCGACTGACAATAGAGCAATGTTTGGGAGAATCACAACGACAACCTTGTCAGGGCTATAGATGCCTGACTGGCAGCGAGGCAATGTCCCAGATGCTTTTGGAGTTAGAATAAACTACATAGCTTAACTTGACAGAGCTTGGGTTCCTGTAGCAACTGAAGGATGGGAATTAATGCAACTGCACACACTTGGATTTTCAGCATACTGAAGGTTGGGTTGGCTAGTGGTTTTGATCCTTTGGTTGAGCGTCTGGTTTGTTTTCCCTAGCGTGAAGGTCAGAACTAGAGATTCTGGGTTTGTGATTCTAGTTTGTCATCAAAATGATCTGGGGCATTTTCCCAGTGAGTCGTCATTTGTTGTGCATGTTTTGCACACATGTCGCATTCAGAACGGGGACCCTCTCTTCCTATTGCCTTACTGGGTCATTTTGTGTCATTGCCTCATTTTGCATGCCCCCAATTTTGGCATCTAAAATGGTCAACGAGCCTCATAGTATTATTTCAAGTTGACCATGTTTCACCTCACAAAATTTTTGAGTCCTTTGGGTCCTCTGCGTTCGTCCTGCCAGATTTCCTTGGCTGGATTTCCCTGCTCACTCAATTTGCTTTTTCCTTCATTTTTGTCTTTGGGGACAAGTTTCCTATGGATTTGGGATGTTTTAGTGGTGCCTAAGTGAACTTCCAAGGTTTCGTTAAGTTTTGAGGATTTCAGAAATTTCCTTTCGGAACTCCGCCCCTCCACAACTATTTTGACCTTCCGCCGACCTTGATGGCCCACCTTCTGGAACCCACCCCCTTTGTGGCCATTTCTAGAATTTCACCCCTCCATAGCTATTTTTACCTTCTGCTGGCCCTTGGTGGCCCACCTTTTAGAACCTGCCCCTTTTGTGGCCATTTCTATAACTCCACCCCTCCGCAACTGTTTTGACCTTCCTCCGGCTTCCGGCGGCCTACCTTTTGGAACTCGCCCCCTCCATGGCCATTTCTGGAACTTTCCCTCTCTGTGGCTATTTTGAGCTTCCACTGGCCCCTAGCGACCCGCCTTCCAGAACCCGCCCCCTCCGTGGCCATTTCTAGAACTCCACCCCTCCGCAACTGTGTTGACCTTTCGTCGGCCCTCGATGGCCCACCTTTTAGAACTCGCCCCCTTCGTGGCTGTTTCTAGAACTCTGCCCCTCTACGTTTGTTTTAACCTTTCGTCAGTGCCTAGTGGCCTGCCTTCTAGAGCCCACCCCCTCCATGGCTATTTCCAAAACTTTGCCCTTCCATGGCTATTTTGAGCTTCTGTTGACCCATGGCGGCCCGCCTTCTAGAACCCGCCCCCTCCATGGCCATTTCTGGAACTCTGCCCCTCCACAACTATTTTGACCTTCTGCTAGCCCCTAGCAACTCACCTTCTAGAACCCACCCCCTCCATGGCCATTTCCAGAACTCTGCCCCTCTGCGGCTGTTTTGACCTTCCGTCGGCCCCCAACGGCTCGCCTTCCAGAACCTGCCCCCTCTGTGGCTGTTTCTAGAACTTTGTCCCTCCATGGCTGTTTTGACATCTGTTGACCCTCGGTGACCTGGCCTCGAAAACTCGGCCCCGCCATGGCTGTTTTCGAGACCTGACCTCTCCGTGGCCATTTTGAACATCCGCCAGCCCCTGGCGACTCGACCTCTGGAACTCGGCCCCTCCGTCGTCATCCTGGACTTTCCTTCCGGGCCGCTGTGTGCTCATTGTCATTTCAAAGGGTGGTGACCCTCTGGGTTTCCCCTTCCAATCTTCCACTTTTTTTTGAAATGAGTCCAATCTCGAGGAAGTTTTTCTTGGAACTCTTTCTTCCCCTTTTCCCATGTGCTGTAATGGAAAAATCTTGGTTTTGCTAAGTTTTGTGAGGTTTGGGAACTTCCCTTCTAGTTTGCTGTCTCCCATTCACTACTTGCCCCCTTGGGCCCACATTAATGTTTATGGTCCAAATGAGCTTCAAATATGAATATTATGATCTTTTGATGATGCATTGATGGATCTAACAAGGAGTTTGCAGGATTTGACTAACGTTTGTCTTGATTTGTGTATGAAAGCACTTACGACACTTTATGTACGTAGGATTCAAGGAGCCTACCGCGGGTCCGTTGGGGAGACCCATTGAGAAAGCTGAAAAATGAATGCGCATAGCTCCTGTCACCATTCATTTCATTTTCACCTCTCCCCCTAGCACCCACCAATAGGGTCAGTGTTAGAAGAAGGCCTGTGCCAAGGAAGTCAATGACAAAAATGCAAGGGGGTGGCCTTGAAGAAGGCACGAGGGAGCTTTTTGCCTGAATCAGGGGAAACCAATCAATTGATGCCAATCGTCGATGGGATCATTTGATCCAAGGAAGAACACTGCAAACACATCAAGTAAGAAGGCATCTTTTAGGCAATTTCTGCTACAGTAAAAAGTGCAATCAGCTAAATGACAAAATTGCTACAGCCTCTGAGCACTAGATGACAAAACAGGAAAAGGATAAATGATGTATTTTAAATTGCTAGATAATGGGCGGTAGGTGAAACCCTAATGTAATCAAATCTAAGCCACACAATGTAATTCAATCCTAGCCATTCATTTGGGCTTTGGAAAACTATAAATAGGGGCTTGCCCCTCATTTGTAAAGGGTTGGAGAGATGTTGTAAAAAGCATTTGCAACAATAAAAGACAATATTGCATGATTTTATGGATGTTCTCTTTGATTTTTCTCATCTTGCATGCATGGTTCTACCTTCCATTTTAGTTTTAGTATTAGTTTCTTGAATGGTTGTCATGATGGTGTTGTTGTTATAGTATTTGATGAGCTTCCAGCCCATACTTTTAGCACTTGTTGATGACAAGCTGCTGTGCAAAGTTAGCTTGGGCTTCTTTATGTCATTGATGCAACCTAGTTCAATTGCATGTTCATGATGTGTATGTGTAATTTGAAAATCAGCAGAACTTAGAAGATTGCACTAGTTTCTGTAGTTGTAGGTTTCTCTTGGTCAAGCAAAACTCAGTTTAGGGAGTTTGTCTATTGTAGCAGCCACCATTGTTACTATTCATTCGTAGCTTAGGATTAGAACAACTTTCTTAACCCTTCTACTTTTGTTATTTCTTTTAGTACTTGGTTAGAGTAGGATCTCAAGCATCACCATGAAGCTAATTCAAATGAATTTGGTGGGTTTTAGCTTTCTTTTTTGAGTGGACAACCACTTTTCATTCACTTCCAACACTTTAAAACTGCATTTGTAGGCCCAACTTCCCACACTTTGTAACTCATCCGTAAGTCCGCCTTGTGATTCCAACAAATCACATAAATCAGCTGAGATATTCCAAGCACTATCAAGACCTAACATTAGGGACCTTGGGATAGTGTTCTACAATTTGATTGTGGAAGATTGTCTTTCAAGAGAGGTGATGCACCTATGCATTATCTTTGTTGAGAAGTGCATAAAAAACACATCAACAGGAGTCCTATGATTTAGGTATGAATAATTATTCCTTTAAGGAGTTAGGCTTACACCTACAATCCTATAGATGGCAGATCACTCCTTAGTCAAACCTGAAGGTATGATAGAAGATGTTATTTTTTTTGACTCTTGGTAATATCCTACTGACTTCATGATCTTGTAGCCCAAAATAAAGTTGGGGGGATATCTCTTGATTCTAGGGAGACCATGGTTGGCTTATGTGGATGCTTATATCAACTGTAGGTTAGGTGATATGGTTATTTCTAATGGGGAGTAGAAGAAATAATTTCCCTTGTACCCACTTGTGTAATCACCATTAGAGACTAAAGATCCTGTAAATTCAAAAACTAAAAATTTCAAAAATTTCTACAAAATCTTGTTATCTTCACGTCGAGTTCACCAGTGTAATCTAGGGTAAATTTTAGGTTAATTTAAAATAGCATAATAATTAACCCTAAACCAACAATAGAGCACAAATACACATAAAAACATGAAATATAAAGCAATATTACATAAAGCATTCATTCCATCATTGCTTCACCTCCATCGCCCTTCTCCATTTTTCTTAATATACTTGATGCCCTCATATTTGAGTGTGCAATAATAGCCTATAACAATTACTAACAAAATATTGAAGATAGTTGTCTCACACTAATAGCATGTACTTGCTCTAGATATGCATAAGATGTAGAAATGACAATGATAGAGGTCTTTTATAGAAAGGAAAAAATTGAATGAAGGGTTGAGATTGAATGCCAATAAGATTTCAATCAATGGCCAAGAATGAAAATTGTAGTATGACATAGGGTTAGGGAAAAATTAGGGCAATGAGAAGAAATGAATGGCTAAGATTGAATTATAAAACAATTCAATCAAGGGTTGAAAATGAATGAGATTTCAAGAGATAAGATTGACACAGATAATGAAGTCAACACAAAAAAAAGGTTATAGGACTTTAAATAATTATAAAATTATTTAATTAAATAATTATAAAATTATTTAATTAAATAATAAAATCATTATTTAATTAGAGAGGACATGTGACAGGTTGAATTTTGAATTAAATAATAATTTTAATTCAAAATAGGAAGAAAGTGACAATTAAATAAATAAAATCTATTTAATTTAAATGTTAGAAAAGACTTAGTGAATAATTAAATAATTAACATAATTATTTAATTATAGTTGAAAGTGGTAAAGAATTAAGTAAATAAAATTTATTTAAGTAATCAAGAGAAGAAAATATAAAGCTAGAAATGAATTAATTAAATAATTAAAATTATTTAATTAATAGAGGACTTATGGCATTAAGAAATAGTTAAATAATTAAAATTATTTAATTATCAAGGATGAAAGGGGAAGTGATGAAGAATTAGAGTTCGCAGGCCTAGGATAATTTTTAGAGTCTACATTTTGCCCCTCTTTGATACAATGTAGTCTATTGTGTTGTGTCAAAGAAAATTAGTCAAAACATGCCCCGGTGTAAGCAGGGTGGATCTATGCCCCCTCAATTTTTTTTTGCAAATTTGCAAATTGTTCCAATAAGTCAATTTGACAACCAAGAGTTCAATGGTGGCGACAAAAATGTTTTTTTAGGTAATTTGGATAGGAAAATTTAGGTTTGAAGATGCCAAATAGTGCATCCAATAAACATCCCTTGTGCAAACCCTAGAAATCCTAGTTTGATTGCCTATAAATATGCATTTGATTAGATAATTTGCTCATTTGTGCATGTCAAAATTATAAATTTGGAAGCTTTGAGGAGAAGGAAGCTAAGGAGATGTCATATGTTTTGCACCTAACACACCGAGGATATCGCATCTGCACATTCTATTGACCTGAGGTAGTAGTGGATCCAGTAAGTACTTCAAACCCACCTTGTCATTTTTTCATTTTTCGTGCTTTTTAGGGATATAAATTTTTAGCAAGAAATTGCAACGAACGTCGTTCACCACAATTGCATTCATGAGTGATGCAGGTGATTACAGTTTGCTGCAATCATTTCATCATGATGCAATTGCTAGGGCACAATGGGGGATTGTTTGTGGTGCGACACAACTGTAAAGTATGCCACATTTTCTTCCTGCGACACATCAGTGAGCCAGTAATGACACAATCAAAAAATTGTAATGCATATGTCAGGGGAAATGATGCATGTGAAAGGAAAAAGATGCAACTGACTAGGGGTTGACCGCAAGAGACCCTGGTGATGCATTAGTTGAGGTGTGTGACACAATTACAGTTGTGTGACAAATATGCAAGAAAAGTGACACGATTGTATTCTGTGACACATGTGCTAAGAAGAATGCCGTAATTGATTGATTCAAAATTTTCCCTCGATTAGGATAAAATGACTTGTCTAGTTTAAGTCCAATAGGTCTAATTAGGATTTTGAATTGACATAATGACATGTTTTTATGCCCCCAAGTTGTTCTTGCCCCTATCTATACTTGAGAGACACGATCAATGAATTTTCGGCAGCAGGCTTAATTATCCACCACTAAAAAGCATAGATTGATGGATCTAGGATTGTACCACGTCACTTATATGCCCATTGTCAGGGAAAATTGAGGGTTGTTGACAACACTTGCAGAGCGATGGCATTCTAAGACCTACTCATTTCACTTGCTAATCGAGGAGGCTACTGTGACATTGGAGGATGTATATAAGATACTTCAACCATCGATCTGAGGGGAGAAGAAGAGATATGATCCTATTCAAGGGTTGTATTCTATATATGACCATTATGATTATGAGGATGTGTCAGATCTTGGTGTGCAGGGTTATGAGATCAGATGGGAGATTCTAGCAGAGTGATATGATAGATATGACTGCGTCTTGTGTACATTGATTTTCTGGTGTTATTATTCTAGATAGTAGGGGATATGGATTTCTAGTGTGATGGGGGGAGATGTTAGCAAGTATGATGCAGGATGGAATAGTTTATGTATGAGAGCCATGTCTATTGGCTATGATTTATTTTTAGTTTAATGATATCACATATTAGGATGGTTAGAGCATGAGTTGTGGGGTGACATTACTGATGGTGTGGGCGTGGGAGCACATTGTAGTGTTACGTCTGATGGTGGGGTGTCAGCTGGGAGATGGGATTCCATATGCCTATTTATATGGTGGTGTTGTCACTCAAATGCATGTCAGGGATATAAGACATTAGAGGCATGGTATAGATAAATTGGCTAGTTACGTTTGGAGGCCTACAGAGATTGTCAACAGTGGGCCGATGAAGATTAACACCTACCATGGTACCAGTAGGCAAGATATTTGATCAATCACATAGTGCAATCCCAACATATCATCAAGCAGTATCTACCAGAGCACGTTAGGAGACAGTTTGGAGAGGTACATGATGTACCTTAAGGGATAGTAGAGTTCACATGCTCCTCATAGGAGGTGCATCCATGGGGACATGTGATACCCATAGTGACCACAAAGTAGGACATTGATGCACTACAACGAGCGTAGTGGGGTTGGAGAGGGGGTGCAGCAGATTCAGAGACTACTATAGAGTATGACGCATGGTGGGGTACCCATAGACTAGTTCCATACATAGATCTTGATCAGTCGGTGCCAGTAGAGTATCGAGGCAGGGGCCCACAAGGTTGGAGGGGGGATAGAGGAGGGAGAGGAGGATGGGGAGATGGAGGGAGGAGTGATGGAGGGAGGGGAGATGATGAAGGAGATGATAGAGGAGGGAGAGGAGGAGGTTGGGACAAGAGGATGAGGGCGGGGAGACAACGGGTGGTGAGGCCATTGTCACTGATCCACAAGGAGGATGAGGAGAGGGTAGCCAAGGAGAGGGTGGAAAAGGAGGAGCGTCATGAGGAGATTTCAACTTTGGAGGTCAAACACCAAGATGTAGAGATGGAGGAGATAGAGGAGCACCATGAGGAGGAGATACAAGAGGACGATATAGGAGATGCATAGTGGTTCCTTCAGAAAAGGATTGTTATAGGGGTTGATGTGGAGGAGGGATTGAGGAGGTAGGATTCAAAGGAGGAGATGGTCTAGTTGATCAATGGATATATGATTTATAGGCACAGCTAGAGAAGGAATCTAGCATGATCTAGGCACTGGAGGTCAAGGTGGGAGCTCTACAAATGGAGAGAGACCGATTGAGGGTTGAGTAGGATGGTCTACAAATAAAAAGAGACACAACTATGATAAGGAGGCATGAGGTGGTGTAGTGGATTATAGAGTTTACTGCCATCCTCAGTGGATCTAATGCAGATATGGCCACAACACTGTTGAGATTAGGTAGATAAGAGAAATATTATAGAGACTTGTACGAGGTTAAGGTTCTGCCTAAGTGCAGAGCATCAAGCAAATTTGAGGCCTTAAGCAATGGTCTCATAGTAGAAGCTCACACAATAGGTCATAGATCAATGGTGGGGTGTTAGGGTTGAAACAGAAAGGTCCATATGACAGGCCACAGTCAAAGCATAGGTCATCAGGGTTGCCTTGACAAGAGGGTATGCCATCACCATGACAGTCACTAGGACATGATGAGGGTAGTTCGGGCTAGAGGCATATTTTGACATATGTATCTAGACACTTGTATTTTGACCATCGAGCCTATGAGCTCTATTTTATTATATATGATACATCTTGACATTACACTATGCCACATTTTGAGTGATATATATGATATGATTTTGGCAACAGTTTATATGATATGCTTTCCTATGTTATGATGTTATGTGGTTGTGATTGTGTTTATGATGATTATGCATTTTTATGATTATGTGATGATGATATATGTTAATGCAATATAATAAATGACTAATTTATGCTTATATATATGATGCTTAGATGATAGATGGATGCATTTACTATTATGACTTAATGAATGTTATGTGTATGACTTATGATATATGCTTAATGAATTATGGATGCCATGTACTATTTATGATGTGGCATGCAATTCCATGCATATGCAATGTGATAAATGATAATGGACTATGATTATGATGTAATGTGAATGCATTGACATACTAATGATGTGATGAACTTATCATGCTATGTGGATGCAATCTTTTTATTTTGTATTTTTTCATGCAAATAAGATGACTTGATATGATGGTGGCTATGATGAAAATGATATATATAATGCTTCCTGACATGATTATGTATGTAGGATATTTTTGCATGTCATAGGACATTGTCAGGATGTAGATAGAGGAAATGTTAGCATGGAAGATATGGAAGTTAACAAGGAATCAATGGAGACAACTTAAATATGTATATTTTTCTATGCAAGGTGTTGCACAAATCATCATTGGGTAGTAAAATGTGACATATGGACAAAAAACACCATGATATGACATAGACCAAGGTGTGCAAGGTCATCCACTTGCAAAATAGACAGTCATAGACAAGGAGTGTCCTAACTCATACCAAAGGAAAAGTTGCCCCAATATTTTTTCCAAGACAATCCACAAATAACAGTAAAAGAAAAGAGTCATGAGACATCCTTGCTCCTCTAAATCCTTCATGGGACATCCTCAAGGTAGCTAGTAACATGAATCATAGATAAATGCCAAAAGATAAGAAAAAATAGCCCACAAAGTCAACAACCATTCAGAGTGTTTGCCAAAGATTGATTGTTTGATGTTTAATTGACTAGGTGATTGACAGGTTGATTGTTTGACAAGGTCTATTTTCAGGAGAAGAAACATGTTGTATAAGACATCAAGTTTGGTTTGGACCATGTGACCACCTATATAAGGAAAAATGACAAGATTTGATTAATGAAAATGTCTGGTTTAGGAAGGACACATCCTGTATAAGATATAATTTGATTGATTTGATGTTTGGGGTTGACTTAGTGTTATTGACTATTTTGACAATTGACTAATTTGGCTTGAAGACTTGTTGGCCTATTCATCTTGTTGATTCGTGATTTGTTTGATGTTTTGATGACTATTTATGTCCAAGTAGAAAATGTCTGATTTATTATGACCAACACAAAAAACCCTAAAGGACTGACCTAGGTGGCTTTGGGGGCTCATTGACCGATGGCCTTTCCTATGTAATAATGTGTAGAGACCTCATAGTTTGACATGACTTAACTTTGACAAGGACTAAGTTATAAGTTGAATTTTATTCGACAAACCCTAAAGGACTGACCTTGTGCCTTGGGGGCTCATTGACATATGGCCTTGCCTACGTTATACACATAGAGGTGTCATAGTTTGACTAGACTTGGACATGACATGATTGAATTTGACTCTATTTTTGGGATTTTTGAAGGTTTTTTGGATGTTGTGTTTTTGACATGTTTTGATTTTTTTGTCTTTTTGCGGTTTTATGATTTTTTTGTCTTTTTAAGTGTATTTGTTTTTTTTCTTTTTGAGAATATTTGTTTTTTTTAAATCTTTTTGATAATAATGACCTCTAACGGTAAGTGTAGGATCAAATGACGTAGGTCAAGTATTTTCCCCCAGTTGGGTATAAGACCAAATTATTAGGGGTGAAATGGGATAGGTATTATAGCAAATAAGATATGAAAGGCGAAAGGACGCATAATGTCAATCATTCTAGGTTATTAAAAGGACAACCAAGCATTATTATGGATGTTGAGGAGGTATGGATGAGTAATGGACATAGGGGAAAGTTAGATGGAATGATGGTAGATGACGAAGAAAAATTCAACTACTCAAGGTGCTTGTTTGCCAGGTTTTCACCATGGTACTTATCCAAAGCACCACCAAAGTGGTTTTCACTATTGGATGAATTATTTCTCTTTACTATTTTCTTGATTTTTGAATTTTTTGGTGTCACTAAGATGCCTACATGCCAGGTTTTCATCAAGGTAATGACTTTTTTCTTTTTCTTTTTCTTTTTATGGTTATGACAAGACTCTTTAAAGCTAAGTGTAGAATTTGCATAGGTGCAAACTGTTGATTAGCTCTGACAAGGGTTCCCCTTTAGGAGTTGAAAGCTGATAGAATCCTGATCCAAAGAATGTTGTGAAAATATAGGGACCCAACCAATTCGGCTTGAACTTTCTTGGCTTTTATCATTCTGCTTGGTTCTTAGGATTCTCCATTAATACTAGTCACCAATGTCAAAGTGTTGGTTCAAGAATTTATTGTTATCACTACAATGAAGATGATTTTTATATGCTTGAAAGTGGAAAAATACATTTTGTCTCCACTCATCTAGAAATTCCAACTCATGTAGCCTTGATACACTATATTCTCCATCATTAATATTCCATTGCATGGATACCCTTAGGGAAGGTAGTTCGACCTCAATAGGTAAGATGAACTTGGAACCAAAGACCAATGAATATGGAGTGGCGCTAGTGGGAGTGTGAATGCTAGTGTGGTAGGTCCATAAAGAAAGGTTAAGCTAAAGATGCAAGTCACAACCAAAATCATTGACGGTCTTTTTAAGGATTCTAAGAATAGTTTTATTAGACGCCTCAACTTGGTCATTCCCTTATGGGCAACATGGAGTGGATAAATGATGTTAGATATGGAACTTTTCACAGACGTGGTAGACTTCTTGGTTCTTGAATGGGTGACTATTTTTGGTGATGATGGATTAAGGGACACCATACCGGTAAAGGATATAGATGAGGATAAACTTTGATATTTGTTTGTCAATGTCTATCATAGGAATGGCTTCAATCCATTTAGTAAAATATTTGATCGTGGTGATGATGAATTAATGGCCATTGGAGGATGTGGGATGGGTTTTACTTATGAGGTCAAGTCCCCATTGGGAAAAGGGGCATGTTGATGTTATTTGATGTAATTCTTGTGTTGGTGTGTGTATCAAGTCTCCATGGATCTGACATTGCCGACATCTTTTAATGAAGTGATAGGAATCTTGCTCCATTGTAGGCCAGTAGTATCCCACTATCATGATCTTCTTAGATAGGGTTGGACCACTATAATGAGCTCCACATATACCCTCATGTACTTTATGCAAGGTCATTTGTGCTTATTTGGTATTGAGACATCACAAAAGGGTATTGTCAAGGGCACATCTATAAAGGGTGTCACTGATGATGGCATACTTGGAGGCTTTGTGGATAAATTTATTACATTGGTTAGTAGAGAGGTAAGGGGAAATGGTATTATCATGGAATTATTCATAAATGTCCTAGTACCATGGGGAGTTAGGACCAACAAGTTCGTAGACCATTTCAGATTCGAGGATGTCAAAAGCATGGATCAACAACTTTTCTACCAGAAACTCAAATTGAGGCACATTATTTGGGATATCCAAGAGAGAACCAATGGTGTCCATGGTGTTTTCTTCTTTGTTTTGAATGCATGGGACCTGATGAAAGATAATGTTGCCAAAAAAATGTTTGAAGCTATCTACCATCCATTTGTATGGGGTAATCTTTTCATCTTTGGTGTCATAGTCATCATTGACTTGTCAGATTACCAATTGGGAGTCAACATATATTTGCAAGTTCTTGATCTTCCACTTGATTTCCATATGAAGGCTTGTGAGGAGAGCCTCATACTCTGCTATGTTGTTTGTGCATGAGAAGACAATTCTAAATGATTTGGGTATGGTATCACCTTGAGGGGTGATAAATAATATGCCCACTCCTGAACCATGGTTTGTGTGAGACCTGTCGAAGTACAATTTCCATGTCGCTAGCATGTCCATAGTGAATATAGAATCATCTAGAAAATCAAAGACTAATGGGTGATCAACTTTAGTTGGTGTGTCTACAAGTTGTTCGGTAATGACCTATCCTTTTATGACTTTTCTCTTGACATACTGAATATCATATTCACTAAGTATTATGACCCATTTAGCTAGTCATCCTATCAAAGTTACCTTACTAAGGAGATATTTCAATGGGTCTATCTTTGTGATAAGCTTCGTCTAATGGTTCAACATGTAGTTCCTAAGTCATTGAGTAGAGAAAACTACCTCAAGACAAGCACATTATATTGGACTATAATTTAGTTCATAACTGACCAAGGTGTGACATATATAGTATATTGCTCGTTCATGACCTTCATCATCATTTTGTGCTAATAATGCCCCCAGTGCTGATGTAGTTTCTAAAATGTAGAGGATAGGAGATTTCCCATCAATAGGTGGCATTAAAATTGGTGGCACTAGCAAGTAATCCTTAATTTTTTGGAAGGCTTCCTAGCACTTATCTGTCCACATGAATGGTACACCTTTTCCGAGCATGTGCTAAAAGGGATGAGTCTTGTCATCCAGGTGTGCTATAAATCATTTGATAGACTAAAGTTAGCTTTGTAATGTGTGTAGTTGATTGATTTTTGTGGGAGGAGGCATGTTTATTATAGCTTTTACTATGGCCATGCTGACTTCAATGCCTCGCTTGGAAACAATATAACCTAGGAGCTTTCTCGACATTACTCCAAATACACATTTCTTGGGTTTAGTTTGACTTTGTATTCTTCCAACCTTTTAAAATTTTTTTCTAATACTCGCAAGTGGTCACCTTGTGTCAAGGATTTTTCAAGTAAATCATCTACATATTCTTCCATCAACATATGCATGAGGTCATAAAAATTTTCGTCATAGCACATTGGTATTTGGTCCTAAATTTTTTGAGTCCAAAAGGCATGACATTCCAATAATACATTTCCCATGGAAATGTGAAGGTCATCTTATGTTTTTATTTAAGATCTATTTGGATTTGGTTATACCCCAAGAAGCCATCCATGAGTGACAACATCTCGTAGCCAACCATCAAGTCCATGATTATGTCAATGTTCGGTAGGGGAAAGTCATCCTTCAGACAAGCCTTATTAAAATCTTGGAAATCTATATAAATATGGATCCCACCTATTAATTTTGTCATTGGTACAAGGTTAGAGATCCACTATGTGTAGTCGATCGATATGATAAAGCCAATGTCTAGCAACTTTTTCAACTTAGATTTGACCAATAATGTAATTTGCATTGGGTGCAACTTTCTGAGTTTTTGCTTGATAGGTTTGGCATCAAGAAATAGTGGACAATGGTGTAATACCAAATCAAGATCTAGTCTCGACATGTCAGCATAAGACCAAGCAACATTAATCTATCAGTGTGCAAAGAAGATATGAAACTCAGGTTGTTCTGATTTAGTCAAGGAAGTCACAAAGTGGATAACATTGGGATTTTCATCGGTGCCAATGTTGACTTTTGTAGATTGCTTAATAAGAATTGTTGACTTATATTGGTTAATGGGAAGAATTTCCAACCCTCCATCCTTGGGTGCCTCAGAGAGGTTTTCACCCTCGGATACATCCTTTCTTTTTACTTTTTCTCGGTCTAAAGATGCCTTGTAGTTTTCACCTAAAGACTCTTCATTTTTTGCTTTGTAATTTTTATTTTTGCAACTAGAGGGGTGGATAGAATCCTCAAAGGATGACATGTGATCCAAGTAAATGGTAAATCCAACATTATGATCACCAATAGGAATTCCTTCTCGTAATCCCATGAACTCAACAATGGCTTTGTCGTTCTCAAATATGTCGAAGACGGGTGGTCCCTGTTGTTCCCAATCAATGAGTTAAGGGTAGAATAAAGGCATGCCATAATCAGTAGTATTGAGGTTTAGCATAGGAAAGGTAAAGGTGAAAGTATTGTCAGGATCATGGGTCATGGTATTGGATAGGTCAAGTTCAGTAAGCATTTTGGCTAAATCATATTCACTGGAAACAAGGGAGTCCCATTCATATCCATTAGAGTTAGTCTCAATGTGGTCATTGTCATATGTCTTAGATGGTTTGGGGGTATCAAGTGTTGTGGATGTCTCGATATTCTTAGAAGCACTTACTTCCTTGGTAGAAAGAACCTTAGTACTAGGAGTGCCAATCTTAATTGGTTTAAACCCTAGCCCCAGGCCCTTGGGTCATTTAGACACTAAAAGGTTTGATCATTCCACTTTTGTTCAATTTGAGTCCAATGTGCCCATCATAGCATTTATTCTACATAATTTTGAAACCTTTTCCATATTGTTCTGTGGGTATTTGTGCAGGTGGAGGAGCCTCTTCATTATCTTCTATGTAGAGTCGGGAGGTGACATCCTCTTCATTGATAGATTCTTTGCTTAGTTCCCCAAATTTTGTGAAAGTGGTTTTGGGAGGCATGTGGATAATGACCTTAGATTGTCTCTTTTCTACTATTTCTTTTCCATATGACTTAAGAGTTGTCAACTTGTTGACACAATAAGATGTCCTCATGTGATATTCACCACACCCTTTGTCTTGGACCTCAATCTTGGGATCACAAGGAATAGTCTTGGAGGTGGATGCTTTAGATAGAGTGGAGGGATCAATGTAGTGAGATGAGGTGGATGATGAGGCCTCTTGGTTGATAGGCACTTGTGGTTGGGGTATTTCATGTAGATTTCTACAATATTGGAATGGGTGAAGATCACTAGCTATTGTGATTTCATTGCCATATTATGGGAATTTGAGGTATTGGTGGTAAGTGGATGGTATGACTTTCATGGCATGAATCCATGGTTGGTCCAGAAGGAGGTTGTATGGTTGGTCCAGAAGGAGGTTGTATGGGAGGTCAAGATCTAAGACTTGGAATGTGGTGTCCATTACTGTAGGTCCAACTCTGATTGGTAGTGTGATAACACTCTTGGAAGAGAATTCTTTATCATCATATGCTTTGATAACAATGCTTTTGGTTGTGTGCACATGCCTCAAAGAAGCCTAATGCCTTAGCCAATTTGAGGGTACAAATATTTAACCTTGCTCCACTGTCTACCAATACTCGCCTGAATTTGTGTTTGTGGACAAAGACTTCAAGATGTAAGGGGTCTTTGTGATTAGTATTTTGGGTCGAGTAGTCTTGGTCAAAGAAAGTGACATGATGGGAATTAGCCAAATAGCCCACCATCTCCTAGAAGTGATTGACATCGAGGTTAGTGAGTAAGATAGCGTAAGGCTTTGTCAAGAATGGCCCTATGTTCAAGTGATATACGCAACAACTCAAGGATAAAGATTTGTGTGGGTGTCTTCCCCAAATGGTCAAGTAGATTATATTGAGATTTGGGTTGTGGTTGTTTTGGGGGAGCACCTTGGACAGTTACCTTGGTGCGATGGGTATTGACATAATCATTGACAACGCGAATGTGATTTATTATGGTGGTATAGTCATATTTGGGCTTAGTGTAATTGGCAGAATTGTTGGTCTTATTACTTGAATTGGAGTCCTTTCCTTGTCAATGGTCATGTAACAAATCTATAAAGACTTTATGGTCACTTTTGGAGGTTTTTTGTTTCCCATTGATTTCAATGGTGCTGTTTCAATGAGGTCTTGGATGATATTCTTCAATTGTCTACATTGTGATGTTGGGTGTCCTTTAGCTCAGTGGTAGTCACAAAAGGAATTATAATCCCACCAAGAACGTTTGAACTACCCTAGGTCATATGGTTTTTCATCAAGAAGTGTTATGGCATTCTATTGCAAAAGTTGTTTAAAGACAGATTCGATTGGCTCCACTAAGGGAGTATATTTTTGTCTTGTGGAAAACTTCTTTTGGACTCTTGTTTCCTGTGGGTTTTTGATAGAATTTTTTGTGTTATCTAGAGCACATGGTGTGTTGTTGGTTGTATTGGGTCCCCTTAGTGTAATGGTAGGGCTTGTGTGTACTGTCTTGGCATCAACTACTCCATCATTGGTCACATTCTTGTTGCAGGCCAAATATTTTTTTAGTCATTGGGAGTATTTTGGTTAGTCATGTTCTTGTTGAAGGTTTTGATCTCTCCTTTTTCAATAAGTTCTTTCTCAAGGATAATTCCCTTCTCTACTAAGTCTACAAATGAAGCACAACATTGCATTCATAGTTCATGTCTTAAGTTTGAATTGAGGTTTTCCACAAACATGACAAATTTTTTCTTTTCAAGAATTTCCATGAGACATCTACTAGCTAAAATCCTCCATTGTTGGAAGAATGTCACAAAGTTTTCACCTTCTTGTGTGGTATGAAATAGGGTGGAAATTGTTATATCATTTTCAATGTTGTATGCAAAGTATTCTACACATTTTTCAGCCAAGTCTCTCCATGTTCGTATTCCCATTGGTAGGTGTGCAAACCACTCAAGTTATTTTCCTATAAGACATTGTGGGAATAGTCTCATTAGATATGTGGGTTCATGTGCAAAGAGAACTCCTCACATGTTTGATAGAGTTTCCCTTCCCTCTATATTAGGCAAGTTAGGCATGACATAGCCATGTGGGAAGGGAGGCATGTATAGAATTTTTTCAAATGGGTATGGACATGTCTTTTGTAGAGTAGATTCTCTTGTTCGATACTTGCATGCTCTCTATTTTTTGTTGCAAGACAAGAATTTGAGTTGATGGGACATCCACTTGGGTCAATGATGTGTCTTGTGTATTTTCCATGTTGGCATGTTGTAATCCAATTTTGTGAGATGGATTTTGATTAGTCATGAATGTATGTGATAGATTTTAGTTTTGTGCATGAGGGGTGAAAGGTGGTATTTGGTTATGAACATTTTGGTTGAAAGTTATAATTTGATTGGTGTAGGTGGGATTGGATTGTGTTTTCCATGAACTTGCAAAATTTTGACCATGTAAGTGTTGGTTTCCATGTTGTGTGAAAGGACCTTGTGTGTTGTTTTGAGTAGGCCCTTGGTAATTGTGTTGTGCATGCATACTAGGTGTATTCCCTTGTTGAGAGGTCCCCATGTATGGTATAGCATTTGACGTGGGATTTTTACGAACATTAAGAATAATATTAGGTCTTTTTCTTGTCTTGTTTAGAACCATGACAAATGGATTGGAAGATGATGTCCCCATGGTTTTATATGTGGCAAATGGATTGAATGAGGTGCTAAATGGTTGTGTCATGGATTGTGTTGTGTTTTGTGTCATCCCTTGTGTCATGTTTTGGGTGTCAAATGGTGATGTGCGAATGGTTGTTGAATCTTGTGTGGATCCTCCTAATGGTATGGAAGTGTTGATTTGTAGAATGGAACCACTAGAGATAGGTGTATTATATCCTTGATTTTTTTTTGGAGCAGGCATTTATTGTAATGTGTTGATGTCAAAACCATGGGGTGGTGTGGCTCCTTTTGATAATAGTTTAGCTAGGAAACGTTGGGGGTCTAATGCCACTATTTCATCCACAAAGGAGGCTATTTTAGGATCTTGGGCAGCAGCCTCTACTTCCTCTATAGTGACATATCCTTCTTTGTCTCTAATGGTGAATTTTTCAAATGGATTGGAAAATGACTTTTATGGTCTAGGTATCCCCTAGGAATAATTACCAAAGGGGTTGACGAACTCATCATCTTGTGGGAAGTCCATCTCTTTTTGTTTCTTTTGTAATCTTGTTTCGACCATAAAAATACTTGCAAAAGGTGGAGGGTGAATATGATATGATTTCCAAGGTATGGTAATACAAAGGTGTGACTATGACTAGGGTATGACTATGCAAAGGTATAACCAAGGTATGACTATGACCAAGGTTATGCAACTATGTTTTTAGATTTCTCAAAGTATAAGGTCTTTCTAATGAGGGTACCAAGATAAAGATTAAAAGTGACAAGATGTCAAGATGTCAATAGAATAGTGTCATAATGTAGTCAAAATATTTGGTATGTCTAAGACTAGGATGTGGAAGATAACTATTTTTTTTTAAGGTATAAATCATGTCTAAGGATGATACCAAGATAAAGAGTCAAAGTGACAATGTCAAGATGTCAATAGTGTCACAATGATATAAATTTATGGTATGTCCAAGGTATGCAAGATGATGTCTAAGGATGATACCAAGATAAGGAGCCAAAGTGACAATAATTAAGATGTCAATAAGATAATGCCATAATGAGGTCAATTTATTTGGTATGTCTAAGACTAAGGTATGCCAAATGTAATGCAAATATGAAGAATGATGGGTGGTAAAAATGGTAATATGACCTAAAATGATGACTAAGATTATGACAACTAAGAACCCTATGGTAAGTCTAAGGTAAGGTCACTAATCAAAGTAAGATAGCTAAGGAGAAAAAATCTGATTTTATCAAGACCTCAAGGTTGGTAATGACTGAAATGAAAAGTTGAAAGAGGTGGTCTCAAACTAGCCTTGTGAGTTGAGGAGCCAACCTAAATGACAAAGGACTAGAATGATGGAAAGTAAGGTCAAGATAAATTTGATTTTGTAACCTATGGACTGCTCTAAAGTCTAATGAATTTCCAAAGCCAAAGTTTATAGAAAGGTGTATCAAACTAAGAGATGACCTAATGTTTGACCAATGGAAAATGCAAAGAATGCAAGGATATGGTAAAGGATGGACTAAAAATGACAAGTCTGGTGATTGCAAGTCTATGATCAGAGAACAAGGTTATGCTCAAGAATTGATCAGAGAGTGGACTATCTTGGTTTTCCCTAAAATTTTCAATAGCAGGCAACTACGTCATTTTGAGTGACAATTGTGGTGTTCTATGTAATAGTTGTAGTCTTTTGGGATTCTCAATTGTGGTTTTCTGAACAACAGTTGTAGTGAATGACAATTAGTTGTGACAAAAGAATTGTTTTGACCTAGGTTGAATGTTTTGGACTCAATTTTGGATATTATTTTGGCAACGTCTAAATAGCAAACACTATAAATAGTTTGAAAACACTTGGGTTGGTCTGAAAATGTCCAAAGGTATGTTCACAATGTGTGTGTTATAGGGTTATTCACTCAAAATTTCCATAGGTATAGAACATATCGACTACAATATCACATAGAAAACACACTTCTATCCCTAAGGTCAATGGCCAATGGCGATACTCTTAGATTGACTCTAGGAATCTCCTTCAGTGCAAGGGAGGGACACCCTTTTGGGGTATGCATCACCTCTTTCCTATGATAGTGGACAGGTAGGGGCCTCCTACACTAGAAGGATGTTGCAATCACCCTCTCCATGGAAAGTCACAAGTCCAAAAGGTGAGTGACTTATGTAAGCCAAGGATTTTTGTGCCACTAAAGGGAGCCAAATGTTGGGCATAAAAGTATTAAGGGTGTGGTGCTACACCTTGGCACTAAGAACATCACCAAAAATAAATCTAAAAGGGTGGCTTCTAACTAGTTTGGATATTAGTCACAATTTGGGGACATGGCACCTTGCGAGTATCCATCAAGCCACTTAAGGCTTTAATCACTCCTACTAGAGGCTCTTATACGTTTTACAATAGCACCTTGTTCTGAATGACACTATATGGCTAAGGCCTACATACCATTAGGACTAAGACTTTCATCACATCCTTTTATATATTGGCCTGAGGGAAAACCGATTGGAGTTGCCCTTGAGTTCTCCATATGGACGTATCTCTTAGGTAGGCCCCTCTAAAGGTAAAAAAAAAGCAAGAAAAGTATGTTGTTTTTGATCCCCAAGATCACACAAAGAGCAAGGAGAGAGCATACACAACACCTTTTTCTCACACTCATATGGGGTTCATTAACCTTAATAAATTGTAATGTGTGGGTGATAATGCAAGTGTTTAAGAGATGTTTTTGATTCTCAAGATCACCAAAATGGTGTGAGAGAAGAGAATACACACCTTTACAACAAAATGCAAAACCACAAGACAAAGAAGACAATGATTTATTTTAAACCCTTAAAGTAATATGTGAAAGAAGACACGTAATGCAAAGTTTTCAATTTTAAAACCAATGAGTGAATATGCAAGGTTAATTTTAAACTGAATGAGTGTAGTATGCAAGTTGTTGTAAATTCTAGCCCAAATGAGTGAATATGCAAGTGAATTTTAACCAAATGAGTGTGATTAAACAAAAATGGAAAAATGAGACAAGATAAAAAGTTAGCAAAATCAAATGAAAATTCCTGAGCATTTCCACCTATACCACACGCTCCAAAGCAGATATTAGTATCAGAAAACACCTATGCTACTGAATGTAAAAAGACAAAATGGAGAAATCCTAAGAAAATTTAAGATTCTGGAAAATAGGGAGTTGTCTCACTGTAAATGACAATTACAACTCACTAATTTTGACATATGTAGCTAAAAAATTGTTGACTATGGCTTTCGAGATGGTGACTGCATTAGATATATATGGTGGACCTTGCTGCAATTGTGGTGAATCCCTTTACACTTGAGGCAAATAAATCCTAGAGCTGCAAAAACATAACAAAAATGATCGATTTTGACCAAACCAGAAACCAAACTAATATGATATTAATGTTATCTAATAAAACCTAAAACCAGTAACCAAAAACAAGAAAATTTAAAAATGGATGTAAACTAATGATGCTATGATGTTCTAAATAGTTGTGGTGATGCCCTAAGTATATGTGTCACAAAAACCTATAGCTGCAAAACACAAAAGGGGCAAGTAGTTTCAACCAAACCAGAGACTAATATGATGCAAGACTAATGTTAGATGATGAAAACAAAAACCACTAATTGGGAATAAACTAGAAATCTGAAAATAAAAGCAACCCAAATGATATCCACAGTCTTGAAGCAATTGCGGCTTTCCAAATGTCAATTGCATCACACTGTCTCTCAACAGTTGCGTCATTTTAGCTGGTAGTTACATCGTGGACCTGAAAAACTAAAAATTTCAAAAATTTCTACAAAATCTTGTTATCTTCACATCGAGTTCACCAATGTAATCTAGGGTAAATTTTAGGTTAATGTAAAATAACATAAGAACTAACCCTAAACCAACAATAGAACACAAATAAGCATAAAAACATGAAATATAAAGAAATATTACCATAAAGTATTCGTGCCATCATTGCTTCACCTCCATTTCCCTCCTCCATTTTGCTTGAATGTACTTGATTCCCTTAAAGTTGAGTGTGCAATAATAGCCTATGGCAATGACTGGCAAAATATTACTAGAGGTCTTTTATAGAAAGGACAAATTTGAATGAAGGGTTGAGGTTGAATGTCAATAAAATATGTCAACCCAAAAATGAAAGCTATAGTATGACATAGGGTTAGGGAAAAATTAGGGCAATGAGAAGAAATGAATGGCTAAGATTGAATTATAAAATAATTCAATCAAGGGCTGAAAATGAATGAGATGTCAAGAGATAAGATTGAGATGGATAATGAAGTCGACATAGAAAAAGAGGTTGTAGGACTTTAAATAATTATAAAATTATTTAAATAGAGAGGGAAAATGACTAATTAAATAATAAAAGCATTATTTAATTATAGAGGACATGTGGCAGGTTGAATTTTGAATTAAATAATAATTTTAATTCAAAATAGGAAGAAATGACAATTAAATAACTAAAATTCATTTAATTTAAATGTTAGAAAAGGCTTAGTGAATAATTAAATAATTAAGATAATTATTTAATTATAGTTGAAAATGGTAAATAATTAAATAAATAAAATTTATTTAATTATATAGGGAAAGAGCATTAGTGATGTAATTAAATAAATAAAATTTATTTAATTAATCAAGAGAAGAAAATATAAAGCTAGAAATGAATTAATTAAATAATTAAAATTATTTAATTAATAGAGGACTTATTGCATTAAGAAATAATTAAATAATTAAAATTATTTAATTATCAAGGGTGAAAAGGGAAGTGATGAAGAATTACAATTTGCAGGCCTAGGATAATTTTTAGTGTCTACAAATCCCTTGGTGGTTGATAGTGATTTGGAGGAATCTCTACTTGTGCTGACAATTGATCAAAGCAATTGATATGGAGGAATTATCAAAGGATACTATTTTTTCCAATTTCTTTCAAAAGCGATATGTGTTTGATGATGTTTTAGAAAGATTTGTTTTTTATTCTTGTATAGATAAGTGTCCATTCAAGAGCTTTCTGTTGTTAAATGATTCAAAATCATTGCAACATTTTATTGCATTACATCATTTGCTTCCAAATAACTATGTATATAGTTCATTTATGCATTCTTACACTTCTTTACCATCCACCTCACAAGCACATGCTATAGATTTTCTTGCAAGATATCAAGCTATGGAAATTTTACCAGGACACACTTTAAGTATTAATCCAAATTTGAGTGATGCACAAATTAAAGATCTAATTTCCATATTAAGAAATCACAAAAATGCATTTGCATGGGAATATCAAGATATGCATGAAATGCATCTAGATACATGCATACACCACATTTACACAAAGGCAGGTAGTCATCCTATTAGGCAACCCCAAATAAGGTTAAACTCAATCTTACAAGAAATTGTGAAAGAAGAATTACAAAAGTTATTAAATATAGGATTTATTTATCCAATTTTCGCTAGTCAATGGGTTTCCCCTTTGGTGGTAGTTCCTAAGAAAAATGGTAAATGGAGGATATGTGTTGATTATAAAGCCCTTAACAAGGCTATAAAAGGGATAATTTTCCATTGCCTTTTATTGACCAAGTTTTGGATACACTTGTAGGTAAGAAATTCTTCTTCTTCTGGGATGGATTTAGCGGGTACAATCAAATCCACATTGCACTTCAAGATCAAGATAAGACCACCTTCACTTGTCCATGGGTGACATTTTCCTATAATGTTTTTCCTTTTGGTCTATGGAATGCCCCAACTACTTTCCAAAGGGAAACATTAAGTATTTTTTTGATTTAATCCATGATTGTGTTGAAGTTTATATGGATGATTTTACTGTGTTTGGTGATACCTATGAGGAAGCCAAAAATAATCTTGAAAAAGTTTTATAGTGGTGTGAAGATATTAATTTTCCTTTGAGTCATGAAAAGTGTCACATTTTGATGACGAAAGGTATAGTACTCAAACACTATATTTTTGCTAAAGGTATTCAAGTTGACCCAAATAAGGTGCAAATAATCCAAGATTTGCCTATTCTTGTTTTTCAAAAGGATGTTCGTAGCTTTTTAGGACATGCAAGACATTACAAGCATTTTATTCAAAACTTTATTAAAATTTATGAACCTCTTTTTATTTTGTTGAGCAAAGATAATGCTTTTTCTTGGATATAGGAATGCCAACAAGCTTTCAATACTATCAAGGAGAAACTTGTGATCACATTGGTATTGTGAGGACCTAATTGGGAAATTCCTTTTCATATCCATACCAATGCTTTTGATTTTTCAATGGGAGTTGTCCTTGGTCAAAAGGACACATTATTTTATTCTATTTATTACATTAGTAAAAAATTTACAAGTGTCGAGATAAACTACATAGTTAATGGAAAGGAATTTCTTTTTGTTGTTTATGCAATTAATAAATTTTGAATCTACATAATTGGTTATAAAGTCTTTGTCCATACAGATCACTCTGCAATAAGGTTTTTAATGAATAAACTAGTATAAACTAGTAGCTATAGGAAGAGTAATTAGATGGTTACTTTTATTGCAATCTAATTTGATATAACCATACTTGATAAACCCGATCGAGAAAATGTGGTTACAAAATTTCTATCTAGGTTGCAATATGAGAGTGAACCCATGCATGTTGATGATGCTTTCCTTGATGACCATATTTTTTATTATTTTTGTTAAGAGTCTATGGTTTGTAGAAATTTCAAACTACTTGGTCACTTGCAAGTTTCCCTCACACTTCTCTCCTCAAGATTGTCAAAAACTTGTGGGGCTAAGCAATCAATATACATGGATTAATGAAATCTTGTTCCACGTAGGCATTGACAACATCATGTGTTGATGTGAAACTAAAGATGATGTCTTTGATATACTTTGAGAATGTCATTCAGAGCCTTGTGGAGGCCATTTTGTAGCTTAGAGGATTGGAAATAAAATACTAATTGCTAGATATTATTGGTATAAAATTCCTAACGATTGTAAAAAGTATGTGTAGCATTGTGATAAATGCCAATGTATGGGGCAACCCACACATTTTGATAAGATGCCTCTATTTCCTAGTTATCCATTG
The DNA here is from genome assembly GCA_007258455.2 of Sequoia sempervirens. Taxonomy (NCBI): domain Eukaryota; kingdom Viridiplantae; phylum Streptophyta; class Pinopsida; order Cupressales; family Cupressaceae; genus Sequoia; species Sequoia sempervirens. The sequence continues at coordinate 61,044,706 of VDFB02075321.1, read as the reverse complement.
AACCCTTTGAAAAATGGGGTCTAGATTTTGTGGGACCAATTAACCCCCATCAAAGAATAAGAAATATATTAGATTGTATTGATTATGTTACTAAATGGGTAGAGGTTGTGGCATTGAAACATGTAAGAGATACCAAAGTTGTTGAATTTTTATATTCTAAATTTTTTACCAGGTTTGGTGTCCCTCACAAGATTGTTATCGATCATGGACCTCAATTTACATCTAAGTTGATTGTTGCTCTAGTTTTCGAGTATGAAATCCAACACTACAAGTCCTCACCATATCACCCACAGGAAAATGGACAGGTTGAAGTGACCAATGGGGAGCTTTATAATATTCTGAAAAAGACTGTGGCCCTTCACAAGAAAGATTGGGAAGTAATATTTCTAGGAGTTTGGGCATATCGTACCATGTGGAAGACCACCACTAGTCTAACACCGTATAGGCTTATTTATGGTAAGAAAGTAGTTCTACCCATTGAGTTTGAGATAAAGACTCTACAAACTACTTTGCAATTGGGAATGAGTCTAACTAATTCTTAGAAAGAAAGGATTGCTTAACTTCATCCCTTGGATGAACTTCAACAACAAGTTATTTTCCATGTAGAGATAGTTCAAAAACATCATGCTCTTTGGTTTGATCGTTTCATCAAACAATGGTCATTTTAGCCTAGTGACTAGGTATTATTGTATGAATCCAGGTTTCATTATTTCAAAGGAAAGTTCCACACTAGATGGTTAGGGCCTTATGAGATTGAGGTTGTTTATGAAAACAATATATTCAAGCTTTGTACCATTGATTCTGATCATATGGTTCTTATTGTCAATGGTCATTGCTTGAAATTGTATAAGCGACCTATTTTTAAAGAACATTTTGTATCCAAATTTGACGAAGGAACTCAATGTTGTATCATGAGTTCCTATCGCCTCTTCTAGTACCCCCTAGGTACTTCCAATAAAAAAAGTAATAAGAGATCCAACAATGAAAATATTTAGGCATTGTTGGCTAGTTATTACTTGAAAATCAAGTTACTGATGGGTAATAACTGTATAATAATCTTGGGGATGAAAATTGATTTTCTAGTGTCTCCAAGCAATATCAAATTGAAAACTGACTTGCTGACAGTCTGGTGTCATTAAAAAAAAAAATTGCAATCTATTTTTCCTGTCACCAGTGTGCTAGGAACTCTTGTCCTTTAGCAATTTTCCTTGTTGCTACCCATTCTATGGTACGATAGGAATCGATTTACCATTTCCAGTGTTCTGTGATGCCTTCCTATCATCCTGATGCTCCTTTTCTCAACTCATCCCTAGTTTGGAAAATTTTATTGTCTCTTGGTCTTCATTTTCCACAGCTCCTCTGTGCCTAATTCTTGTGCTAGGAACCTTCTTGTCACTCTTGAGACATGTATTTGGCTCTTCTATCACATCTCCACTGGAATTTTTTATTTACATGGTGGCTACAATATGTGCTTGGTGATGTCACTTTTGACTCGTGGATGTACTTGTTTTGGTACTATTGGGTAGACTGCACAGATGCCTTTCACCACATGGTGCTTTTTGTCATGTTAGATTTGCTCCACCAATTTCTTTAGCATCCATATTAGCATCAGTTTCTACTACTGTAGTGACAAGGCATGTCTTTCACATGCATTTTATAGATTTTTTGCCAAGATGTGGGTCATGGTACTATCATGTTGCCTGTTTCTCTCCATGTCATCATTTCCACGTCCCATCCTCATTTTCATACATTTGTCTTTACCTAATGTCATCATTTCCACGTTACATTCTCATTTCCATCAATTTCTCTTCATATCATGTCATCATTTTTGGAATTTATTTAGTACATGTCATTGGATCTATGAAGATTATGCATTTATGATTACTCACCTCACCACCACTCCAGTGCTAGATTTTTCATCGCTAACTCTGCATTCTATTCTCCACATGTCTCTCGGTAATTGGTAATTGGTAGGTTTTAAGTTCTTTTTCGATTTATTCTTTGTATTTTATTTTTGACACAAATGGTGACTTACCTTGTCGATGGGCCAAGTGCTTAGCTAGGTGGTATATTTCCTATGGTCATTCTATCGCATCATTACTCAAAGGGGGAGTATTGTTGCATAATTTAGCTATCATTTCTAGTATGTTAACCATACTTCACAGTCTCTTCCCCATTCTTACCTATCATCTCACCATAATATGTCATTACTTTGCCATAATTTTACCATTCACCATAATTTTAGCTTTCCATTTTTAAAATTTTACCATTTCAAAACTGTTTCTATGCTGGTGGTTTTAGTTGCTTGGTTTTTATACTATGCAAAATTCCTGGTACATTCGTGGCATAAGAACATCATCATCGCCATGAACCCACCTCCATAGAACATTTAAGAGTTGTAGAGGAGGTTTATAATATTTTTAAACAGGTGCAATGGGATGCATATTTCAAAAGGTTACACTAGTATGATAATGATGTGGCTAGGGAATTTACACTTGGATTTCAAAAGAATCAAGCGTCTCTCCAAGGCTTGAAGTTTCATGTAAGGGTAACAATAGTTGTAGATGTGACTGGGTTGCTGCTATCAGGGGAAAATTATTTCCCTAATGATTCCACAAAAGTTATGGACTTATAGCCCATGAGGAAACAATTTTTGTAGAGAGGAGAGTTAGTTGAAATGATCCATTGGCAAGACACCAAATTATCTTCACTTCCTCAACCATGGAAGGATGTAGCTAAATTCATCATATAGTACATTACATGTGAAGGGAAGTATCTTTATTTTTTTCCCAACATTTCTACCTTCTACTACATTTGAGAAGAGGACTTCTTGTAAATATTACATATTTTCTTCATTGTTCCTTGCAAAGAATGAGTAAAGCAATACAAGAGGGGGAAAAAAATTCTTTGGCTCATCATGGTTGATTAGGCTACTAGTTATACAGGAGTTGAAATTACTCTCTCCTCCCAGTGGTTAGGAAAGTTTTATTAGTTTGGGAGAAGATTCAAATCAGAAATCCTCGGAGGAAGGAAGTTCTAAAATAGAAGGAATCCCTAAAACCCTGAGTCTTGCTCAAACTGAGAAAGAAATCCATGAAATTCCTCTTGTCCCTAACTCAATCCATAAGTGTAAATACAACAAAGAAACCCCTGAAAGTCCTTTTGTCCCTAGATCAAGCCGTATGCACAAATCTAGCAAGAAACCCTTAGCTAGAAAAACCCCAATTATTGAAAAGAGTTTGAAAAAAAACAAGAAAGGAAAGGGTTCTTGTAGATTCTGTACTAATGTCTAGTAAACTTGGTGGCAATCACACAATTTAGAGGAAAAACCTAGTTGAATAGTCCACTTGAACCTTTGGAAAGAGCTTCATTGAATTATCGACTACGGATAGTAAGCTTGTGATGGCAGTGGAGTTGTATGTGCTTTCAAAGACTTAAGACTACCTAAATCATCCTAGTATAGGTGTTACACTTGAATAGTAAAGGAAGTAATGATGGAACTATTGCTACAGGTACCTACAATATAAGATTGTAAATAATTAGTGCCAAGAAATGAATATTGGTATTTAACTGATATTTATGACTAAACCTACACTATGGACTACAACAAACTTAAGCAAACCAAGGCATAAATATGAAACAAGAATTATTCATGAATAACTTGAGGAATCTAATTAACATGCATTTATGAAATAACTGATACAATATAAGTAATTTTACAAAAAATGAAGTGAGGGACAATTACCTTGAGTAGCCCTTTCTCAAGTGACTACCTCCACTGATCTAACTCAAATATAACTTCTTAGATTAATTTAATCATAATAATTCAAAACCATTCATTGCATTAATTCAAAACATCACATAAGATTATGCTAGAATATCTTATTCATGAAATCATGATTGAATAATAAACATTGTATAAATGAGAACAACTAACTAAAAAATATCTAGTAATTATATCTGTTTTTGAACAATTAACTAACTCAACCATTGAGCCATACATATAGGAACGAGGGAAGTTTACGAAAACAAGGACTCTAAACTGAAAGCATAAATCACCACTCCCTACATACCAAAGCGCAATAAAGAATAATCAGTCTATAACTAAAAAAGGAAGAAGAGTCCATGTAGAACTAAGACTCTGCTATAATAAAATTGGACTATGGACTACTTGAATCGGTCGCGTTAGACTTCTAACATCAATAGGGTTCTTTTCCTTCAACATATTTAGTGTAAATCATAATGATGCACAATCGTCTTCATTAAGTGCCTCCATGTTGTAGTTGTTACACTAAGTTTATTTTGGAACCTCCCCTACTCTATTGTTTGAGAACTCCTTTGGCTGTAGGCTGCACCTCACAGTTGCTATGGGCTATAGTCTACCTCCTCTATTTGCAAAGAGTAAGTTCATAAAACATGTACACAATACTAATAACCATAACTAAGCACAAATATCCTTTACAATTCATACATATCCACACATAAATTATGTAATAACCATCACATCATAACCATATTTCTATATACTTTAAATTGGGTTTAGGGTTGCATAATAAGCATAAAAGATAGCATAGTGTAGGAATATATAAGATAAGTGTTTGAGAATGTCTATGAAGTTGTATAAAAACATAGGAAAACTATCTAATGATTGGACTCATCACACCTATTGATAAATTAAAATAACTAGCTTAGGTGGCAAGTGATATCATAGACTCAGATAAAAAAGATTTTGATTTTGATTTAGAAATCCTAGCCAAGGCCCTTAAAAAGAAAGGAAAAGCTAGTTGAGAACATATACAACTTGAGAGTAGAAAGAACAACAAGAAAGATCTGGCTCTAATTTAGAGGTCTTTGACTCTGAAAAAATTGGCAATGCTCCTACATCTAATGCTAATCTCGACCCTACTTTTGATCCAATAAATAATACCATTGTCCTTGATGAAGTAGAAAAATCCACTACACCTAAAGGGATAAGAAGTCTTGTGTAGGAAAACATCTACCTCTCTTCAACACCAAATGAAAATAAGGGCATTGAGATGGTAATGAGAGAAGTGCCAGATCCATAAATTGAATCTAGACATTTGGAAAGTATGGATGTATTTAAAAATCTTGATAACCTAAAGGATGATAATATACGGGGAGACGAACAAGGCTTGGGAGAGTCTATTGTAACTCCTACTATTACCATAATAAAAAAAGAAAAATTGGATGTATTAATTGTTGGTATGGAAGAAGGAAAAAATGATGATCAATTTCCTAGCTAAGAAGACTAGGAAGCCGAAGAAGAGTTTGAAGAAAGTGAAATCCTCTTAAAGAAAATTGAGGATTTGCAGTGTTTAATTGTAAGTTGAAAGTGGAAAACCAAGAATTATGGAATCAACTTCAAAAGGAAAATTGTGCCTATCAATTACAAGAAAAAAAATTAACAGGATGAAGGCATAATTGGATCAAGCAGTAGCTTTCAAGAAAAACCATATTCCTATCAGGAATCATGAACAACAAATAGAGGCATTAAAATAGCTTTGGCCCAAGGAAATTACCAACACCATACAAAGACTGACATCTCAACCTAGTTTGTAGTTTTTCCCTCTTGCATGAGGACATGCAAGACTCTCAACTGGGGGGAAAATGACGAGAGAAAATGAGGCCCTATTATTCCATTCTTTATTTTCCTTTTTACCCTCATTTTCATTATCCTACCTATACTTCCTGTCACAATTTGTTTTAGGAAAATAAATATATTTAATAAATTATAAAAGGAATTAAAATTATAAAAAAAACTAATTATTTGAAGAGATGATAATCATTTCATGATTAAAATGATAGGAGATAATTAAAGGCACAGTTGTAGTTGTTAGGTACATGGAGGGTGAAGGATTGATGGAGAATGGAGCTGTTAGAAGTAGAATAGTTGTAGATTCATCGTGTAAATAGAAATAATTTTGAGTTGTTAGTATTTCTATTTCTGTCAAACAATTTCTATTTGTTGGCCATAAGCTGTTAATCTATTTCTATTAAACAATTTGGTTTGTTGGCTGTAGGCCAAAACAAACCCAAACTCTATCAATTTTTGGTATATCAATTAGTATATATGTGTGTGTGTACTAAGACTTAAATGGATGGTGATTAATATACAAATGAAATTATGCTCTACTTTGATTTTAATAGTATTTTTGTACATGTATGGTTAGCTCGACATATAAAAGTATTTCCATTCTATCACCAGGTGAACTAGGGAGCAAGGGCCCACTACTTGTGTCACTCAGTGATTCTGTTAGTTTATTTGCTTTGGTAATGTGATTTCATTTATGCAACATTTCTATTTTGTGTATGTAATGTGTGATTTCATTTCTACAACATTTCCATTTTGTGATCTAGTTTGAAATCAATTCTCATCCATGTTGATCTTAATATTTGTTAGCAATAGTTTGTTAATCAAAGTGTGAAAGTGAGTTTATTCTAAATTTAGATAAAGATTTGTTGCTGTTATTTTATACTCTAACAGTTTTTGTCATACTTCTAGGCACAATTCTTGTCACACTTACTAGCACAGTTTTTGTAACTTCTTGTCATAGAGCAAAAACAAAGTTATTAAACTAAATTTCTAGTTTAAGTTATTTTTCACACTCATTTGCATATCATTTTCACTCATCTCATGATTTTTAGCCCTTAGGCATACAACCCCAATGTCTTTCATAAGTCATATGTTCCTGGATTGACAAGGTACAAATCTAAACTACAAGCCAAATTATTAGCTTCAATTCCCAAAGCCAGAGTACTCAGTTTTGTCCAAACAACCCCAATAAAAATGAATGATAATGGATTATATTTATGAAAAGGAATGCTTCTCAATTTAAATGATAGAATAAATTGCAATTAATGATACATATAAACCAATTTTTAGCATGTGATGACTCACAAGACTAAGGGGAACAACTAAATCATATACAAACTCTCTACCAAAAATGGTTAGAGATACCCACTATTTATCAAAATAGAGGATGATAGTGTGTCAAATCACAACAACACCCAAGAGAGAAACTATCACCTAGAAATGACACTAGTGCACTAAGGGGATACTAACATAAGTACTCAAGTATCCCATAAATATTTCCAACTCTTGCAAATGTGTTGGAGTCTAGAAATTATGTTGTAGTCCTATTTTTTCATTGTAGTTCTAGTTAGAGACCAAAAAAAGACCGATTCTAAGTCTCATACCCAAGGAAACACCCAAGACTCATAAAAATAATATTACAACACCAAAAATCTCAAAAATTACCAAAATGGCTAGGAGACCAAGAGAGATGACCACAACTAATTTCAAACATAAAAAAAATGAAGTAGATACTACCCATAAAATGGGAGGCCTACATGGAATCCAACACAAGTCCAAGGGAATAAGGGATAAGGGGAAATGTTCCTAATTGTATAAGAGAAAATTTGCACCCTAGGTGCAATTCCCCTTTTTGCCTTTATACACTTTAGAAAACCAAAGTCGGAAGCTTAAATTTACTTAAGCCCATTGTTGGCGGTCCACGTGGAGACTATTTTGTGTGTTGGTGGCATTTCTGTTGGGGATGCTCATGCGGCGTGCACACGTCCACACGACGTGCTTATGTCCCTAGAAAATTCCTGCGTCTAAGCCAATAGAGGTGTTACTCTTCCCATTGGCAGTGAAGTTGTAACGCCTTCTTTGGCCAACTGACCTGAATATGGCCATTTTCATCCTCATTCCTTCATATTCACTCTTCCATTTTGCATTCCAACTCTTCAGAACTCTTCATCACATCAAGCTTCCATACTCACACTCTCACATAACTCCACAAGCTCACTTTCACTCACTTCCAAGCATTCCAGGCATTCCATTGCAGCAACATCACACTCCATCAACTCGGTATAACATGTTTGGGACCATGCCATTCATAGCAGAGGCTTGAGTTCCTCTCATTTCTCCCCCAAGCAACCTTGAGTGCTCTTGGTGGAGGTGGTAAGCTTCCCTCTTCTCTCCTCTATCATTTGGTGAGTAGCATAGTATTGCATTGTAGTGTTTGTGTTTTCATTACATTTCTTCTTTATCTCGTTCTTATCTGTGGCAATGTAAACACCTAAATGAGGGTTTGACTGCGACAGGCCCCTATACAACCCCTCAACATTTTGTCTCTTGTTGTGTGTAGGTGGACACACTTTGTGGAGCTAGCTAGCAAATAAGCTCTTCTACAAAATCGTCTTTGTCACCTTAGCTTTGGTATATCTATTTTATCACCTCCTTTTATATTTCTCTTATTTCATAGTATTGTTTTTTTCTCTTAGAAGTTGTTAAGCTAGGCCGCTAGTCATTTTAACAAGTTCAACCTTTCCTTGTTTGTGTTATGACCATACGGACTACAATGTGCTTTTGAGATGCTAGCGCGCCATGCTATCGTCCAAAGTCCACACTGACATTGTCGAGCAGAGAGCTCTCTAAGGTGCAGAGTTGGACCTAAAAACTGACTTTCCTAGCCCCATCTTAAACCTAGGATTGACGAGTGGTCGCAAGGTTCCATAATCCTTATCATTCTCATCCCCATACCCTAAACATTACACTTAGCTGAGGTAAGTTAGGGCAGCCTCTCACATCTTGACCCTTCGTGACCTGGGGTCTTGCACACGGTGGTCCCCCTCTCTTACATTTTTGGTGAACCCGACGTGAACCAACATTTGTTCATCTATCGGTGTTGAGGCTTCCCTTGGTTGCTTCACGATTTTTGTGTTCTCGAGCATTGTGAAGGTTTATAAGCATCACAACCCAATCCACAACTTCTGGGCATATCGTAAGGAGAAGTGTACGACACCTTTTGATGGATAGAATGAAGGTCTCACTTGGTCTCTCTATAGGTCTCTTCTCTGGTCTCATCGTTAGTTTGGCTTCACAAGAGTAGGTGTTGATGGGTGAGATAAGATTCGCCAATGAAACTGATCACATCCCCACTCCTCCTGCGTCCCCCACACCATCATCGGTGGATGAGCATGAGGTCATTCAAATCCCTATTGAATATGTGTCCACCCTTACAAGGGGGTTGGGTGACCTTGAAAATCATTTGGAAAGAAATTCGAACATGGTTAGAGCTGCTTGGGTTTTTAGTGAACTAAAACATATGATGGATAAAGACCGAATAGGCGTAGATCTTCTAAGTAGTCTCTTCGGTATCACCAAAGCGTGCGCCCCTTCGAGTAACTCTAGTTTTACACTCGGAGTCATCTTCGAAGAACACAAGAGACAACTAGGAGTATCAATGCCTCCCACCTTTGTCTACATGGCCGATACGGTCCCTTCCATTATTATCCCTTCTGTCCCTAATCAACTAGAAACTATCAAGGTGAATAAGGTCCCGTTCAGATTTAGCTTTAGCCATTCTATCACCTCTGGTTGTGGAGGTCTTAATAGAATAGGTGGTGGAGGCTTTTTTAGTGGCGGTGGATTCGGTAGTGGAGGTGGTGCTGGTGGAGGTGGTTCCAGGGAGGTCATGGCAGTGGTTCTGGCGGTGGCACTACTGGTGGCGGTGGCTCTGGCGGAAGTCATACTGGTGGTGGTTCTGGAGGTGGAATTGGCAGTGGCTCTAAAGGGGGTTCCTCTGGCCCTTTATGTTCTAACGACTATATTCTAAATACTCTACTTCAAAATATGGGTAAGATGCAAAGTTAGTTAGCGAGCCTTTCCCAAGCCTCTTCCCAACCTATTTTCTAGCCTTTCTTCAAACATAGCCCATTGTCAGTTGCCATCTTGAACACTCCCTTCCCTCAGGGAATGGAGATTCCTAAATTTGAGAAGTTTGGTGGTAAGGGGGATCTGTAGACACACGTGTCTGCCTTTAATGCCCTTTGCATCAACTTCTTCCATCATGACACCTTGATGGCTAAACTATTTCCTCGATACCTCAAGGACACAACACTCGAGTGGGACTGTTCCTTGCCTGATAATTCTATTTTCTCATTTGACCAACTTGTTAATCAATTCCTTAGACAATTCCAAGTAACCATTGGGCCAGAGATGACCCTTTTGGATCTCGTCCGATGAAAGCAAGGAGACAATGAGAAGATTACTGATTTTATAATGTGTTATCAAGCACTTCTTTCACAAATCTCATACCAGCTGCCTGATTCTGATGTGCAAAAGTTGTTCATAGGGAACTTACAAAGGCCTTGGAAAGAGAAATTTTCCCTTATGAAATACCCTTCTTTCGTGCATTTGTGTGCAGCTTTACGAGAATACCAACAGACGGTTGCTCAGTTCAGGGGATCTTCCTCACGCTCCCATTTTGAAGGGAAATCCATCATATCAATCTTTGGAAAGGGTAAATCCATTACAAATGTAGTAGCTTTTGTCAATGACAATAGCCTCAAACATAACTGAAAATTCACAAAGTTGTTTGAATCCTACAATTCCGTCTTGCAAAAGCTATTGAAGGATAAGATCATAACTTTGTCACCCCCTAAGCCTGTTAAGGAACCTTACCCCAATTGGTATGATGGGAGCACCTATTGTTAGTACCATCATGTTAATGGACATGATACCGAACGTTGTATGCGATTGCGTCATGAGATACAAGACCGCATTGAGGATGTTAGCATTCGTCTTGATGGGAATAAACAAAACACTAACAAATTAGTGGCAAAAGATAACAATGAATTGCAAATATACACGGATCCATTTCTATCACATTCTACCAACATGATTATAGATCCCACTAATTCTATTCCTCAACTCAAGGCCTATGTGAACATGGTCATCGTAACTTCTACTGTTCCACCCGCACCCGGTTTGTTGGATATTACATTTACAACACAATATCTACCCTTAAACAATAAGAATTCACCTCTTTACATTACCGCTCACATCAGTGGTAACATTGTGACGGGAGTCTTGATAGACCCTGCGAGCTGTGTGAATGTTATTATTGAAGAAACAATAGTATTGAACTCATTGCAAAAAGAAAAGTATGGGGAAACAAAATCTACCTTCTGTACCCACAATAGTATGCATCTTAAACCATATGGCTCGATCACTTTGTCTGTCCTGGTTGGACTGAGGACTGTTGACATAGTCTTTGACATTATTATGGAGTTGGACCTATTTAGAGTGAAGCTAGGCATTCCTTGGCTGGCTTCCATGAATGGGGTTGCATCCATTATTCATAAATGTCTAAAGTTTTCCCACGAGTCTGTCGTGAATGTAGTGCATGACACCAGATATTAGCCTTGGGTATCTTATGGCAGATATTCACTAGATCACTTTTGGCCCTCCTCAGTTGGTCTGCTTCCTCCGAGAACGGGCCTACTTTACAAGAATTATGTGAAGTAAAAAATTGGGGGCAAAGGGGAGCCAAAGATGAGCCTTCCTGCAACAGAAAAATTGGTTGCCTCCTCTCCTTGAGACGAGGAGTCTATGCTCATGACTACTCCTCCAAGAGAGAAAGAGAAGTCCATGCCAACCCCTTCTCCTCCCCACAAAGGTAAAGAGAAGGCTATATTGTCTGATCCTCCTTCCCCGAAGAAAGAGGAGAAGCACATAATGGCTCCCTCTCCTCCTCATAAAGGTAAAGAGAAAATGACCTTTCCCTAGATTTCCCTTTCCTCTCCCCTTTCCTGGGAAGAGTACTGGATGAGCAAGCCCGGTGGCTACCCTTTGAGTCTGATGATTCCTACTTGGTGTAGGCCCAAGATTAGAATTTCCAACCTTCCTAATGAATATCTAGGACCATGGTACTACTTATATGGCTGAAATAAAAGTTCTCATAGAGAATTCGATTCGCGGCCTCCTATTGCTCCTGCTCCTAAGGTAGTGAGTGAAAAGAGGCCCACTACCGAGGCTCTCGAGTTGACTCCTCTTGTTGCTCCTTAGCCTACTCCCCTTGCTCTTGTATAGGAACCTATTCCTCTGCCCAAAACAGTCATCATGGACGTTCCTATGGTTGAGTAGGAACCTCTCATCCCTTCGCAAGCTTTGGCTTCTAACTCCAAGAGCTATAGAAACTGCCTTGCACGTGAGCGCAACTACCGATGAATGGCTCTCCTGGCTGAGTAGGCCACCTCACAACAAATAGAGGAAGAAACAACCACTCCTATTTCAGGACCTCCTACCGTGCCTCCTTCCTCCCTTCCTACTATTTCTCTTCAACCTGATTCACTCTCAGCTTCTTTTGTGAGCACAAATGTGCCCAAACCTAAATAGGTACACGTGTTTATCACTCCATTAGCAGAGCTGCCTTTGCTAATGTCTATCTTGAATATTTAGCCCTTCCCTAAGCCCATGGACATGGTTAACACTTCGGCTGTGTCCACTGTGGTTCTATCCTCCTCTTCCTCTAGACCCCTAGCTTCATTTGTGGGGAGTTCATCTCCTCCCACAAAGAAAGAGGCAGAGGTTGGTCCTTCCAAAAAAGAAGGACATAAGAGGAGTCCACCTTCTTCATAAGGTGGCCTCATGATGACTTGTTCTATCGTTGTGACAGAACCAGTCCCAACTTCCCCTGAGTTCATCACCATTCTTGAGTCATTTGACAAGCTTAATGGTTAATCTTAGGCATAGCCTATGCCGTCTGCTAAGGATAATCATGATGCTCTTGCATGATGCATGTTTAATTCTATGGACGAAGTTCCGACCCTGTTGGCAATCTTCACAAAATTGCTAACTTTGACTCCATAGGAGCTTCATGGAGAGGACATTGAGGGGCCCTCTTCCTTGGCCCTTGTTGTGGGAGGGTTGGATGGTCCTCCTCTTAACAATCCACCCTTGCAGGATCATCCACCTTCCCCTTATGAGGATCTAGATTGGGAAGCAAACGACCTCTTGGTTGGTCAGTGTTAGGAGGTCCCCTTTTCTTGATCTTGTGTGTGTGTTTTGTGATCTATTCCCCCATACTCGTGCTATGTGTGCCTAGATGACCCTCATCACCCCTGTTGGTGCTTGGATACATGCGTGGTTTTTGTGTCGTAAACCTTCTTCTATTTGTACCATCATTCTTTCATATTTGTGATTGACTTTTGATAAATTGGGGACGATACAAAGCGTTGGGGGCATTTAGGCTCCACTTCCATGTTGACCCAATTTTTTATTTTTACTTTGTTTTCCATGCATTCTTCCTGATTTGGTTGGGGATTGATGATCTTTTGCCTTGCATTGTAGATACCTATTATTATATGAGCTAGGATAGATCTGACCCCACTAAACCAGATCCCCCTGTGTCCTTTGTGTGTATTTTCCTTTTTTCTTTTTCTTTCCCTTTATCTTTCTCTCTTCTTTGCTTGAGTTGTCCCTCCTATGTGTGACAACATTCTCCTCTTTAGCACTTTGATTTTCATAAAATGAATTCATTTCCAAATGAATCTTTTCTTACAATTCTTTACAACACTTCTTTCCTTAGAATTGCATTCTCAACTTGGAACCCTAATAGAACGTGTTTCCTTCATCACAGGTTTGTAAAGAAAGGACTTGAAGACCTTCCTCTAAAGTGGGAACTGCTTTGACTTCCCCTCGTGTGGGGGCATGACCTTCCTTTCAAATTCCTTGATGAAGTGAACATCTTTTGAAAGGATTCCTTGATGACGAATCACTCCAAGGAAAACAATTGCTTTTGAAATGTGTGTCCCTTTAGCCAACCCCCTTTCTTCTTCACGACGGGTTCCCTAGGGATCCTTTCTTCAAAAGCCTTTATAACGAATGAAACTTTTCACATCTATCCTAGGGGCAGCCTGACTAGGCTCATTCCATTTTCCCTTCCACGTCTAGCTTGGGGGTAGCCTGACTAGACCTTACTTTTATCATTTTTCAACAAATTTCAAGTAGAAAACCAATGAGTTCATTTAGTATTTTGTCTCCTACAACTTAAGTCCTACAAAATAGGGTTGGAACACAATCACCTAGGTATAATTAGTGCCCCTATTTTTCCTCCAAAATTCAATATGGAAAAGTTGGCATATTATTATTTGAATTTCAAATTTCCAATGTTAGTAGTCGAGATTGAGTTTTCAAGAAATTAGAACAATTGCATATAATACCTAGTTATTGCATCATTTGGAATCTAACAAGCATTAATGAGAAATAAATTGCAAGAATTATTGCCAAGAGAATTATCAAGCAAGTCAAGAGCAACATTTTCAAAGATTTATTATAGCAATTCAACATCAAAACATCATTTCAAAGTGTATGTGAGTTTTTTCATGATTATGTTTTCATATTATTTATGAGATCTAACCCTTGTAGGTCTTCAAGAAAATCAAGCAAGCATCAAACAATCCTTGAGGAGATGTGCATGACTTCTGTCCTTCAAGAAATCCATTGAAGGGTGGTGAGTTACATTCCATTGTTGATTCATCATTTCTTTTTATCATTTAGCCCTATCCCTCAAAAGGATAGGCTTTCCATCATTGGAATTGCCATTGTGGAAGTGGAAACACTAACACATGGTTTTTCTAAGGAAATCCCCTATATGGCAAACCCTTCCTCTCTTTTTGAATGTGAAAGTTTCAAATTTGAAGAAGATTGGGAGAAGTTTGAAGGTCAATTATTCATTTTTGTAATCAAACCCTACACCTTGAGAACAAACAAAAACTTGATTATAGAAATATCCAACAGTGTGGCAAGTGGAAATAGAAGGATCTAATCAAGCACTAGAGAACTATGGAAATAGTGTTGAAGTTGCTCAACTTGGGCATAGTTTCCCTTGGTGACTTGGTCCTTAATTTTCAACCCCAAATTCATATGTCAGGTGCATAGTACTTTTCTCAATCTGTTTCTAAAGCGTAAATTTGTTTGTGATATCTCAAATCTTCTATTTTCATATCAAAATAGTCATTTACATCATTAGGCTAGTTGAGTCATTGCATTTCATCTTTGAGTTCATTTCAGATTTAGTCAAGGGAAGGTTGACTCACCTATCAGGTTGTAAGTCAGTCCTATATTTTTTCCAAATCCATCAAACTCCCACCACCTCAAAAATTATAAATGAAACATAGAAAAGAGGTACCCAAACCCCAAAGTGAAAATCTCTAGGGATCCACTTCCACCTCATTTCTATGGTTCATATAGAAAATAAAATTCATATGTGAGGTTAACAATAAATTGATGAAATTTATGAACATTGCTCAATACCTTTCTCAACATTATAAGGAAGTTTTATAATCCCAAGATTCATCTCTTGTGTATATAGTCAAGCTCTCAAATGATAACTTGATATGATTCCTTGTCATCTCTAGCAAATCAATGGGAATCTAATGAAAAACTACTATCCATGGATGATATACATAAAGCTTCCATGAGAATGGCTAATTATAATTTGTAGGGCTATGATGGTCTCCCTTGTGAATTTTCAAATAGATTTGGGATTTGAACTCTATTAGGTTTTTCTAGAATCTCACCAGATAAGTATTTAGGACATTTTAGCAAAAAAGAGAATACTAAATTCATACCTAAATATGGTGATTGTGAATTAATTTGTAATGAGAGTCTAACCTAGCACTACACATCTATAGTTTAGTATTTCTTGTTGTTCAACCTTAATAGATAAGATAAAAAAAGGAATATACATTCTAGACAATAAAATTGGTGTTTGGGAAAGTATGGGATAGGCTTGAATGTCAAATTAATCAAGAATTTTATGAAAATTAACTTTAAGAAAGCATATAGGTTATGCGAATGAAAATGGGGGACTAAAAGGGGGTCAAAAGTGGCTATTTTTTAAAAAATTTAATAAAATATAATCTTAGATGAGATATTCAAGATAACCTTGCTCAAAATTTGAATATGTGACAAGAACAAGAGTTTTAGTTTTTGGAATCTACTTTCTAATCTACAATTATTTTTTAAATAGTGGAGATTAAGAGGTTCAAATAGGGGAATCATACAATGTGGTCCTATTTTTGTCAAAAAAATATAACATAACATCTAGTGTGCTCCCCCTAAAATGTTGACTTTTTTCAAGTATTTAAAAAATCAATTCAATGGTAAATTAGCTAACACAGTGTAGTTTATGCTTTATTTTTGCTATTTTTTAATCAATATATGTTTTGTTATTAAATTTCAAAGTGCACACATCTTGGAAAATGAAAAATTGAGCATGATCCCCCCTAATTTTTTTGAAAACTAATCAAAAATAATTTTAAAAATATGTATAGAATAGAGTGTAAAATGTAAAAATATAATTCGTTTCAAGTTTGGATGAATGGATAAAAATGACACTAAAAATACTATACATGGGTTTTTGGCAAAAAAAAGACATTGAAAAAAGAAATTCAAGATTAAAACCTTAATATATTATAAAAATAGGAAATTAAATATGGTTAGAAAGGCAAGAGAGAGCTTGAACTTATTGTTGTATTTTTTAGATCAACATTGAAAGACATACAAACATAATAGAGAGCATATTCACTATTTAGGTGGTTTTCTATATTTTGTAAGAAACATGCCTTTGGGCATTGACAATGAAATACAACCTTGCCCAAGGAAAATATAACCCTAAGGGATACAAATATAAAAGGGAAGATAGTACTATTCCTAAAAAAATATAACCCTAATGCCCATTGGAATGCATTGACAATGAAGTACAACCTTGCACAAGCATATTTTTGAAAGTAAAAAATATTGAAATCTCAAAAATAATGTACATCTTGTGAGTTTGGAACCACATGCACTATTTTATCTTACAAACTATGATTTCTCCAACATAGAAACACACATTTTATAATTTTGAGAAATATACATTATTGTTCAAGATAAATATCAACTTTTTCTTCTTTCATTGTCATAGAAGATTATAATTAATTATAATTTTATTGTTTTCGAGAAATTGAATGACTTTTTTCATTTAAAATAAAAAACTTGAACAAGTGTTTTCATTTTTTTTCTTTAGTTTTTATTATTTTCATTTATCTTAACCAATTTCATTAAAGTGATATAGAATTCAATACCATATATCAAGCAAAATGATAAAAAACTCAAACATTAGAGGAATATGAATTGGAGAAAGAATGAAACAACTTTGTGCAGTTAAAAAATTGAAAGTCTAGAGTTGAAAGTACATCCTCTTTTCCATCTCAAATTTATATTTGATAGTTTTCTTGTTTGAATGATTATCGCATATCCTTGATAAGAAGTATAGTTCAATCTTGGAAGATATTTTCTTTGTAGCATGCCCATAGGACCTTAAATTATGAGTATGTAAATATTTTCTCTATACCTAATGTGCATTCTCTTTGGTGCAAATTCTCATATCATAGCCTCTAAAAAATTCATACTTTATGTTATAATTTATTATTTACTACTTATAGATAATGGGTAAATAAGTCAAAGAAAATGCTCTATTCTCAAATGGATAGTGTTATAACCTTTCCTAATCTTCACTACTACCATGTGCCCATTATTTCAATAATTCCTTGTCATATCCATTGGTTTCCCTATCAGCACTAGATTTCTTCTATCAACTTTTTCAATGAGAAAAATGATGGAACATAGACCAAAGTTTTGAGCCCCAAGTAATTTATATATGTTTTATTTATACCCTAGACTCATTAGTACATGAGGGATAAGTAGTTAATGTGGACTGTGCATAAACTAGTTAACAAAATAAAATATAAATAGAAGATTGATTTCCATAAATCATAATATATATCATATATAACTCTAGATGATTATGTATATTAATTCTTATACATCATGTAAATACTATGGGATTGCTCCTTCTTGCAATTACTTCTACTATTCTAACTTATCTCTTACTATTTATCTATATCTATCACTACTACTATTACATTGTATCTTTCGCTATCCAAATATCTATTTTATGGGACTTGTCCCTTACATTTTATTACTATCTTAGAGGATGCATTTTCATTTTGGAGCTCTAAATTTTCTTTTCAATGGTTTGTAATAATATTCTTATCATTGTTTTGGCATTAGTCAATCCGTTGCCAACATCATCTCCCCTTTCAAAACTTTTTCTTATCCTCAATAAAACTCTATCCTTACTGTGCTAGTTGAATTGATTTGTATATTTCCTTCAAATTACAAAATTTTCTATCCCATCATACCTTAGCTTGTTGGAGGAGGTGATTTTGGACACTTATTTTTATTAACAAATGTTCTACTTTGGGCAATGTGGTGGGAGTAAATTTTTTGGCCAATTTTTGTCCATCTTTGAGGAGTTCGATGATATGTGTCAATGAGATATTGACAACCTCATTGAGCTGTTGAAATTCATGTCTTGTTTGTTCTTGTTGATCCTATAATTGTTGGAATTGTGTATGTAGTGCTTCCATTTATGATATGACTTTCCCATTTGAGTATGTCCATGTATAATAAGATATGGCTACTTGAAAGATATGTAGCTCAATATAATCCATTTTAACTTTGAATTTTGTTGTAATGGTGGGCCATTGGAGGCTAAATTAGTACAAATAATTAATGTCACTCTCTATATTATTCAATATGTTGATGCTAGTTTCTAAGGTAGAGTGGACAATCACACATTTCTTTCTCTCCTCATCCATCTTAGCCTTTTGAAGGTCCACAAAGGTACTCTATCTCCAGGTGGTCTTTTGCAATTTCATATCTTGTAGAACTCCATCTACTAGGATTATTATTTGTGCCCTAATGAGTTGGGAAGGATCCCCATGTATCTAAGGATATTTGTTTTGTATATCTTTGATGATGCCCTTGTTGAAAGAACACCAATACATTGAGAAGGGGGTGAATCATTGTATGTAAATATTTACCAATTTAAATCAATAGACAAGAACAGATCACACACATAAGAAGACACCAGATATATGTGGAAAACCCTAAAAGGGAAAAAAATAGTGAGAAAGGTCACTTAGGTCTACTTCTCAAATCCAACCTCACAATAAAAGATATTACGTATATTTTGTAAGAACCAACTTATAGTTACATTGACACCCAATAAATTTTTTTGAGGCACTAACCTTCAGGTACGTTGTACACCTAATTGAGCACCAACTCAATTTTTTTGAGGCACCAACCTCTAAAAATTTACAAGTTCATGTATGCAGACACTGGTTCTTCTCCAACTTGAAATACACATTTTCAATTCATATTCTAGACTCTCTTCCTCTTCTTTTCACCTCTCTTAATTCACAATAGAAAACTACAAAAAATATTTCATTAATAGCTTCTCTTATGTCTCAATATTCTCTACCTCCAACCTGAAAAATTATTCAATTCAGTAACCTCTATGTATTCAAATAATCCATATTTATTCTCTACTATACACATGAAATGTTAGAGTTCTATATTTAGTAACCAAAAACCACACTATCAAGACCATGGAAATAACTATTTTCTATAGTTACACAAAACTCTAATTGCTTCGTAGTCCCTTGAAATCATTGCTTTAATAATTTTTCAAAAATACATTCAAATCAACTTCTTTTCTATAACTGCCCATCAAATTTTATCTTTAGGAAATAGCCCTTTTGCTCACTTTGAATATTTCCCATTGATCTTGTTGTTACTACTGGAATTAAAATAGACACCTATCATAATATCACATTGTCGCAGTTTATAATTGAAGAAACATATATACTTATGCGATACTGTGATAGCCATCCAATAAGGGAACACTTGTCACCATCGTGCATCTTTGCATTTTATGATTCACAAGATCAAATACCTTTATGTGATATAGAGATAGCCATTCAATCTCTTTCTTCAAAATGCACCATTAATTTGAAATCCATTCATCTTACCTTTACTATTTGCAAATTTCATACAAGACATGCATTACCATATCACTTCCACACAAACATAACCTTGTCAGAATCAATCAAAATTGCATTGTGAGGGAGCAATATGCTCTAATGAGGAAATGCTACATGTCTTACACCTTTCACCAATGCTTAGTGCATTTTTTCTTTGTGCTCAAAGATAGAAACTTCAATGCAAATAAACATTGCGCTATAATGAGAAAATTCCATGCATCATCATTCATCTATGAAATACTTTAGTCCACTCTCTCTTTGCACTCAAAAATAAGAAAATATGATGTGAAATGAATTAGTGTGACAATTGTAAACTGACACGCATCCATCTCTTATTCACCTCGACCTAACACATTTCCTTTATGTTCTAGCCTTATAAAAAAGGCACTCTAAAGAAGGCATGCAATGCGATAAAAGGATGACACTTGTTATCGCATCGCATCAATTTTCAATTTACATAGATTCGACACATATCAAAACTATGCTCCCATGTGAATTGATGATCAAATACAAATTTTATGCTAGTTGTTGGATCAACATTGAAATTTTTGACACTTTTTAACCTTTTTTTAGAAAAGTTCAAGCTTTAGACATACATAAATATTTCAAAACCGAGACAAGTGGTGAAGAGGGTCCGATAACCACATGACACTGAGAGACATAAAATATTAATTAACCAACTAGAAACTACCTAGAGCAGGTCAACATCAAAATATAGTAAAAAGTGCACACCTAGATAGAACTACTTTGGGTTTAAGATAATTGAAGATAAACTCCTAATAGAGCATGAAACCCTATCAATGCTTTAATCTAGATACTGTTGATCAGATACAAAATTTGCGCTAATTTAGATCAAAATTCAAATTGCTAACACTTTAACCTTTTCTACAACAAAAGTGCAAAAATTAAACTTAGGGAAAATATTTCAAAATCAAGACAAGTGGTGAAGAGTGGTGGTAACCACACGAAATCAAGAGACATAAAATATTACTTAACCAACTGGAAACTACTTGGAGCATGTCAACATCAAAATATAATATAAATTGTATGTCCAGATAACACTACTTAGGGTTTAAGAGAATTTAAGATAAAACCCTAGCAGAGCATGAAACCCTATTAATTTTTTAATCCAGAGAATATCAAATTGTAGAGCTCAACCTATTTTGAACACAAACTATCATGAACTGCATCCAAACATGCTTCAATTCAATTTCACATCTCTTGACATAAATCATCCTTTCACATGTCAATGAAAATAATTCCAACAATCTCCCCCTTTTTCATTCATGGTAACACTATTCTTGATGACAACACAATTATTGCAACAACACACAACAAATATGATGGTAACATTTTTCAATTTCTCCCCCTTACATATAGCATACTTATTCTCTTTCTCTCCTTTCAATTCTCTTTTTCCATTTCCAATTCTCCCCCTTTGAAATAAATTACAAAGGGAGTCACAAAACACATAATAACTCCCCACCCTAAAGACAAGCATCCTACATAGCAACTGTAAGACCATGGATAAAAGAATACTTTAATATGGGTATGTGCAGGATCATGGGGGCCCAAACTAGGCCTCTAAGTGGTGATGAAAATTTAGAAAATCAGAGTTAGGCAACTTGACATAAAAATTTGAATAAGTCATTAACATAATTTGAAAAACATGTAAGAACAAAAGTTGTAGCAAACTGAATGTAGTTTCTAGGATACTAATCTATGTTTGGAAAAAAATAATTTTTTTTGGAGAAAATTTGAAATTTCAATGCAGTGGTACTAAATTTTCAAGAAAAAGATAAGAAGTAGGTGTATGTCTGACCATCCTAAGTACAAGAATTTTTTTTTTTTTTTTTAAATTTTTCAATATAAGTAGAGGACACATGCTTAGATGTGCCAGATTTTTTTTTTGTAATTATTTTCCATGTAAATAATTAGTTATGATTTTTTTATTAGAACTTTTCAAATTATTAAAACGTCTATGTCTAACCACCATAACTTGGTCAAAAATTTATGAAATTCATTTTTTTATATCCTATAGTATGCAAAACATAGAATGTGGTGCATCTCTTAGATTCAAAAAATGTTAAGTAGTTTGAAAGTTATAGAAGTTTTTCAATCAACCTATCAATCGAGACTTTAGACGTAATGTAGGTAGAAAATAAATAATAATTATTTATTAAATTCAAAATAAGACAAAAGTTGGGTTGGGCCCTAGCTTGGTTAACTAAATATTTCCTGTTGCAAGAGGTTGGTCACAAGTTCTAGTCTCCCCCACCCTTGTGGTACTAGAGGGTGTGTTGCACTAGCACCGCCGGTCATGTTAAAAAGTTTACCAGACGCATTGCAGTTTATAGGGGGCCATGCTAGCCGATTCCTGCAATCTCAAAAAAAAAAAAAGACAATTTATATTGGTGGAAAGTTGACAATTTTTTCTTTAAACCCTTTTTGTTTGATGAAATTCGGATTAAAAAAAGTTGTCAGCCACAAGGGTGAAATTCAGAAAACTAAACAAAATTTTCAAAACACATTTTTTAGGTTGACTTTCTATATATGATCACTGTCTCTCCTTAAGCTCTAGACCTATCACTCCCTCCTTTCTTCTCTCTTTTTATCTCTTTATACCTATCTTTCTCATTCTATCTCTCCTTGAGCTCTAGAGCTATCTTTATACCTCTATCTCCATCCTTTCCCTCTCTCTCTCTCTAGCTCTCTCTCTCAAGTCCCTCCCACTCCCTCTCCCTCTCTTTCTTCCTCTCCATATCCCTCTCACTCTCCATCTCCCCTCTCCCTCTCTCTCTATCTCTCCCTCCCTTTGAAGTCTCTCTTCCTCTTAAGTCTCTCTCCCTCTTAGGTCTCTCTCTCAAGTCTCTCTAACTCCCTCCCTCTTAAATCTCTCACTCTTTTTTCTCTCCCACTCCCTCTCTCTCTCTCTCAATCTCTCACTCACACTCAAACACTCTCCCTCTCAGGTCTCTCTCTCCCTCTCCCTCCCTCTATCTCCCTTTCTCCCTCTCAAGTCTCTCTCTTAAGTCTCTCTCCCTCTCTCCCTCTCTCTCTCACATGTCACTACCACTCTCTCTCCCTCTCCCTCTCACTTTCCATCTCCCTCTCTCCCTCTCTTTCTCTCTCCATCTCTCTGAAGTCTCTCTCCCTCTTAGGTATCTCTCTCTCTCTCACACACACACACATACTCCATCTCCATCTTAGGTCTCTCTCTCTCTCTCTCTCTCTCTCTCTCCTATCTCCCTCCCTCTCAAGTCCCTCTCCCTCTCCCTCCCTCCCTTTCCATCTCTCTCTCTCAAGTCTCTCCCACTCCCTCTCTCTCTTCTCATATTTTTCTCTTACTCACACTCTCCATCTCCCTCTGAGGTCTCTCTGAGGTCTCTCTCTCTCTCCCACACTCACTCTCTCACTCTATCCTCCCCTCTCACCATTTCAATTCTCTCTCTCTCACACACACAATCTCTCTCTCTCTCTCTCTCTCTCTCACACACACACTCTCACTCACTCACTCACTCACTCACTCACTCACTCACTCACTCACTCACTCACTCACTCACTCACTCACTCCTCACTCGCTCGCTCGCTCACTCACTCACTCACTCCTCACTCACTCACTCACTCCTCCTCTCTCTGATCTTAGGTCCCTCCCACTCCCTCTCCCTCTTCATATCCATCTCTCCCTCTCTCTTCTCTCTTTCTCTCTTTGAAGTCTCTATCTCTCTCTTATGTCTCTCCCACTCCCTCTCAGGTCTCTCTCTCCCAGTTCTCTCCCACTCTCTCTCTCCTCTCTCTCTCTCACACTCACACTCTCAAGTATATTTCGCTCCCTCTCTCCCTCCCTCTCTCCTTATAGTTTCTCTCTCCCTCTCCCTCCCTCTATCCCTCTATCTCTCTATCTCCCTCTCTGCCTCTGAAGTCTCTATCTCTCTATCTATTTGTCTCTTTGTCTCTCTATCTCTCTCTCCCACTCCCTCTGTCTCTTAGGTTTCTCCTTCCCACCACAACTAGATCTATCTCTCTCTCTCCCCCTCTCTCTCTCTCTCTCTCTCTCTCTCTCTCTCTCTCTCTCTCTCTCTCTCTCTCTCTCTCTCTCTCTCTCTCTCTCTCTCTCTCTCTCTCTCTCCTTTTAAGTCTCCCATTGCCCCTCTCTCACTCACTTTCCATCTCCCTCTCAGGTCTCTTCTAATCCCTCTCTCTCAAGTTTCTCCTTCCCACCCTAACTAGATAAATCTCTCTTAGGTGTCTCCTTCCCACCCTAACTGGATAACTCTCTCTCCCCCTCTCTCTCCTTCTCTCTCCCCTCTCTCCCTCCCTTTATCTATCCTCTCTGTCTCTAAATTCTCTCCCTCCCTCTATCTCTCTCTCTCTATCCCTCATAAGTAACTTGAGATGGGGAGAGAGAGAGGGAGAGTGACTTGAGATGGAGAGAGGGAAGGAGAGATGTAGAGAGAGTGGGAGAGAGAAATACCTAAGAGGGATATGAAAAGATAGAGAGATAGTGTGTGTGTGAGAGAGAGAGACTTGAGAGAGAGTGGCAAAGAGACCTAAGAGGGAGATGGAGAGTGTGACTAAGAGAGAGAGAGACATGAGAGAAGAGAGAGAGGGAGTGGGAGAGACCTGAGAGAGAGGGAGAGGAAGAGAGAGAGGAGGGAGTGGGAGAGACTTGAGAGATACCTAAGAGGGAGAGAGGGAGTGGAAGAGACCTAAGAGAGAAAGAGAATTAAGAAGGAGAGAGAATTCAAAGGGAGGGGGAGAGAGAGAGGAGGGAGATGGAGAGGAGGGAGAGGAGTGGGAGAGGACCTGAGAGGAGTGGAGGAGAGAGAGAGAGAGAGGAGTGAGTGAGTGAGACATTGAGAGAGAGATGATGGGAGAGACTTGAGAGAGAGACCTAAGAGGGAGAGAAGAGGAAGAGAGAATTCAAAGAGAGAGAGAGGGAGAGGGGAGATGAAGAGTGAGAGTGAGAGGGAGATCAAGAGGGAGAAAGAGAGAGAGGGAGATGGAGTGGGAGGGACCTGAGAGAGAGAGGGAGTGATAGAGAGAGGGAGTGAGAGAGAGAGAAGGAAGGATGGAAAGAGAGGTAGAGAGATATGTCTAGAGCTCAAGGAGAGAAAGTGAGAAAGATAGGTATAGAGAGGGACAAAGAGAGAAGAAAGGAGGGAGGGATAGGTCTAGAGCTTAAGGGGAGACATAGTGATATATATAGAGGTAGAGAAATGGATAGAGAGATGTGATGATTTATGAATATTTTTTCATCTCATTGCTATAAAAAATATAAATATTTCATTATTCATTACTTTTTCTAATGTTTCAAGTATTTTGAGGTGAGTGTTACAAAAAAATCATGAAAAAAAGACTTTTCATGTGAAAGTAGTGACAATTTGATGTTTCAAAAATGAAATATGGAGTTAAAATGATTATAATTATTTTTTGGTGTACAATATAGAAAAACCACCTAGTCCATTGCGTAGAGCTCTCAATTACCTTTCAAATTCCTATAAAAATTTGAAATTTTGATAAGAAACATAAAAGTTATGCCAATTTTACTAAAGAGGGTTTTTTAGGTCTTCAAAACAGATTATCCGTTTCAAACAGATATCCATTTTGTTTTTCAAAAAAATGGGTTTCTACTTTCCAAAATGGATATCTGTTTTGAAAAAAAAAATGAATATCCTTTTCAGTTTGTTATTACCAAAATAAAACGGATATTGTACCCAAGCTTGTAAAAAGTCAAAGGAAAAAATTTCACATTTTTGGACGTGTTAAAAACACCTTTTTTCACATCGCCACTTTTTGGACCCCCATGATCTTGCACAAACCCATATGCTTCCCCTAGATGCATATATTTTGTATTCAAGGAGAGATAGGAGAAGGAAAAACTCCTAACTGCTGCCTAAGTTGTTCAAATGATTCCTTTGGAAATGGTTTTGTAAATATATAGATACAAACTAATCTCTTGTAGCAACATATTCCAATTTGACTTCTTGTGCACCAAATTTTTCCATGCTTGAAATGTTAATAGATATGTGCTTGGTTCTAGAATGCATAACTATATTCTTGAAGATATTTATTACATTGGTATTATCACAACGAATGTTGATTGGTCCATCAAAAATCACCTTAATATCTTACAGTGTTTGCTTCATCCATAAACCCTGAGTACAATAAGATACAACAATATATTAAGCTTTAGCTGTTGATAAAGAAACTAACTCTTGTTTCATACTTAACCATGCTACCAATCTATCTCCTAGAAAGAATGCACCTCCACTAGTGCTCTTTCTGTCATCCACACAACTAACCCAATCTGCATCAGTGTATGCAGTTAAAGTGAAGTCATTATTGACAAGATACTATATACCATAGTCCAGTGTACTTTTTAAGTATATGAAAATCCTCTTCATAGCTTTAACATGTGTCTCCTTAGGAACAACTTGAAATCTAGTGACCATGCAGACAACTTGCATGATATTAGGCCTTATTTTTGTGAGATATAAGAGACTTCCAATCCTATATAATGATTGATCTACTAAATTAGCCTTATCATCTTTGTTGAGCTTACATCCAATGACCATAGGTGTACTGATTGACTTGCACTCTTCCATCTTGAATTTCTTTAGAATTTCCCTGAGCACATCGTTTGAGAAATGAAAAACCTAGTATCTAATTGATTGAATTGTAAACTAAGAAAAAATATTAATTCTCCTAGCATGGACATCTCAAACTCTTTCTACATTGCAATAGAAAACACTTTGTGCACACCTTATCATAGTTACTTTTCACATTTGAAATACAAATTGTTGTCAATAATACCTTTCTTATACCCTTGTTGGAGATATTTTTCCAACCTGGAATGCCAAGCCTTAGGGGCCTCTTTAAACTGTATAGAGCCTTTTTAAACCTATATACATAATCTTTGTTTTCAGTCATAATAAATCCTTTAGGTTGCTCCATATAAAATTCCTCGTCTAGATAGCTTTTAAGAAATGCAAACTTTATATCCATCTGGTACACTTTAAAGTTTTTATAAATTGAATACGCAAGAAACATTCTAATCGCTTCAAGCCTAGCTACATGTGAAAATGTCTCATCAAATCTACACCCTCAACTTGAGAATAGCCCTTGCAAACCAATCTAGCTTTGTTTCTAGTTATTTTCCCATCTTCATTCAATTTATTTCTAACATCCATTTTGAGCCTTCAACATTCTTATCAACAGGCCTAGGAAATAGTTCCCAAGTCTTATTTTTCTCTATTTGACTAATTTCTTCCTTCATGGCTTCAATATAGCTTTCATCCTTACCAACTTATTCATAAGATTTAGGCTATATTTTAGAAAATAAAGAATAGTTTACTTGTTCTTATTGTGCAATATTTTTTCTTTTCATGACACTATAAGGTTTTTTTTCAAGATTTTGATTCTCAGAATGAACTTTTTTGACATATTTGGGTGGTGATTTTAGAGTAGATTTTGATTTCTCTTCTTCATCTACATCACTTTTCTCTCTTGACTCTTCTTTTATAGATTCTTGTGCATTTTGAGTAGATTTTTATTTCTCTTCTTCATTAGCATCACTCTCCTCTTGTGACTCTTATTTTGTAGATTCTTCTTTTTCTTCATAAATAAGAACTTTTGAATACATGTCATTTTTGTGTAGCAATAGAGAGTAATCTTCATCCACTCTAACATTCAAACTTTCAAATATCTTCTCTAACATTTTATTGTAGCACTTATAAGCTTTACTTGTAGTTGAATAACCCAAAAATATTCCTTCACCATATCTTAAATTTATTCAAAGTGTCTTCATCCCTTTTTATAAAACATTTTCTTCCAAATATTCTAAAAATACATCATAGATGTAGGTCTACCTTTCCATAATTCATATGGAGTCTTATTATGATTTTATCTTAACTATTCTATGTTAAGAATGTTAAAAACAGTATGAACTACTTCCTTCCAATATCTATCAAGTAATTTGGCATCATTCAACATTGTTCTAGCCATTTCTTGAGCAGTTTTGTTCTTTCTCTCAACAACTCCATTTTGTTGAGGTGTTCTGGCTACAAAGAAATGTCTTCTAATTCCATGCTTTTCACAATACTTATCAAATCCATTAGAAGTGAATTATCCACCTCTAGATCAGATCTTAATAACTTTATCTTTGAACCAATCTTAGATTCAGCCATAGCTCTAAATTTTTTGAATCATTCTAAAGCTTGATATTTATCTTTAAGAAAAGTTACCCATATCATTCTTGAATAATCATCTATCAGTACATGAAATACCTTTCTCCATTGATGCTTTTGGTTCTTGTTAGCCTAAACAAATCTGTACGTATCAACTCCAAGGGCTTAAAAATTTAATATTCTTTTGTCTTGAATTTGATCCTTGTTTGCTTCCCTTCAAGGCATTCTTTACAAAATGTGCTTATTGGTTTTCCAATACTAGTATATGCTTAACTACATTCTTCTTACTGACCTTCACAAGATGGTCAAATTTAGTGTGACCCATCCTTTTGTTTCACAACCAAATTTCATCAATTTTCCCTAACAAACATCTTCCACTTTTCATCTCTTTCAGATGGTACAGGTTGTTATATGTTTTGCTTTCCTCAACAAAAATTTACCACATCTAGCTTTCCTTATCTCACATCCACTAGCATGAAATAAAAAATTATATCCTTTGTCACACATCTAGCTAACACTAAGCATGTTACGTTTTAACCCTTCTACATACAACACATCTTTAGCATTAGTTTTACCATCTATGCATAGTGTACCTTTTCTAGTTATCTTAAAAGTGGTATTATCACCAAACTTAACTATGCCACCATTCCATTTCTCCAAGATGGAAAATTTTCTTTTATCTTGATTCATATGAATAGACAAACCATTGTCAATCACCCAAGGATTGCCATAGCCTTTGGCATGAAAATTTATCTGGACTATCATTGAATTTTCATTCATCTCAGTCTTCTCATCTCTCCAATGCCTTTTTGAATTTTTTTCTTTTCCTTAAACTTTGTGCAAGTTCTTTCTTCTATGCAAGGGGTGCAAACTATTTCTTTTGACTTGCATCAACATGAGTTGATTTATCTTGCCTTGGAGGAGTAAATCTCTTTGTCTCCTATCTAAGAGGCTTTATAAACACATTTTTACAAAACTTGGAGATATGTCCAATGTTGTCACAGTTATAGAAAACATCATTTAGACCAACTAAAGGAGTAAAAAGATTCTTACTTCCAAAATTATGTCTATCATTTCTAAAAGGTCTTATTCTATAATTTATTGCTTTATGTCCATACTAATTACATGAAAAATAGTAACCATGAAAAGCATAATTAAACCTAGTTTGTCTTGTAGATTGATTCTTAAATATTTTCTTTAGATTGTGCAATTCATGAATCCATCATTCAAATTTTTGAGATATTTAGTCTTCTTATTCTTCATGGATCCTTCGGGCTTCTTAGAAGTAGCTACATTATTTTTAGAGGCAACATCCTTGAGATTGATGCAAGAGCATCACTCTTAATGGTTTTTTTTAATGCTTCTTAGGATGTTAAGAGGTTTTATTATGATTGTATGGGTCTTAAGAGGACCATGGAATCATGAAAAGTTTTTTTTTTTAATGTTTTTATTTTGGTTAGGTTGAAATTTGCACAAAGAGGTATAATTGTCAAATTTTATGTAATAATCATTAGATTTGTATGGAAAAGGACAAAACAACTTGTGTGTAACTATTTTTGAAGGTTATTTGGATAAAAATGAATGAAAATATATGCTCCAAGAAAGGATGGAGCGAGAATTTGATGTTATACCCTGTTATTTTGCATTTTGATGATAATTTTCACTGTGAAACAACAAGAAATCAATTATGTACGGATTTGTACAGTAGTGGATGTTGTGCATGTTTTGCACACATGCCCTACCTTAGGTAGGGACCCCCTCTCTTTTTCTCGTGCCGAGTCATTTCTGCTCCCCATGGGTTATTGTTGCTCCCAATGGGTCGTCTTTGCTCCCGCCTCATTTTGCATGTCCCTATCCTTGAGGAAAAGTTGGCCACATGCCTTAAAATGATCAATCACCCCTTGTCCAAATTCGCTTATCTAAATTTCAGTAAGTCTTTTTCCTTTGTGGAACTTGGCCTGTGGGTTTACCTTGGCTTTTTGCCTTGGTGTCCGTCGAACCTCGCGGATCTGCATTTACGAGTCCCTCTTGCAGATCATCACTATCATTCCACCATTGGCCCACGACTAAACCTTAACGTCCACCCATGTGGCGGGTCCTACATTAACCTTCACCGCTGTGTCCATCAGGCATCACAGACTCGCAATTGTGGGTCGCCTTTTGCAGACTGTCGTTTGTGCTTTGCTGCTAGGTGGCAACCAACACTTAACCTCCACCCACATGGTGGGTTCCGCATCTAGTTCCTTCGTCCTCTGCATTGCCTTGAGTGAACCAAACCTAACACCCTTGGGAAAGCAGCTAGGTCAAAATGTTTCACGGGTCTTCATATGTGGCTCACCTTCACCTGATTGCTGTGGTTTAATGGCTAAGCTCTCATGTCACCCCACATCGTGGACTCCATAACTGCTACAACCCTATCGCTATTGCTCAAAGATAGACCTTCCATACCATCTTGAGCTGCACATTCCACATTTATTATCCATGATCCCAGCCTTGGAGTCCGAAGTGGAGAACCCACCAAGTCAAAACAATAATGCGAGTCCACCCTTGTGGGTGTCCGCTTGTGGAAAGCCATCACTTGGTGACCGTTGTTTCAGCAGCGGGGTCCTGGAGTCACTCCAACATGCGGACCCCGCATATATCATTTCCCCAGGGGAAAGTCCTAAATTCGCTAGCCAGGTTTTGAGTTGAAGCTCACCAGCGAGTCTGTTTGTGCAAGCCATCGCTGGCGAGAGGTCATTACCATAACATCGTTCCATAACGATAAAACTTCACAGTCTCCCCGCTTCACAGACTCGGGGCCCACCAACGTCATCGTCGAAGCACTGTTTTCTTTGTGCGGGATTCCTTTCGCTCGTTGTCGTTTTCTACGACTCTTCTTTAGCGTCCACCCACATTTTATCACCCACACCACCGAAACAACATCATCGGCCTGAGTTCCTGCACTAATATCTTGTCCTCTCACGCATCCAATGCCATTATGTAAATAACACGATGAAGAGCTAGATAGTAATGGGGATTCTAAGGAATATGTAATTCCATGGAAAATTTTAGTGATCGGGCAATAGGGATGTCAAGGAGGAACTGATGCAAGGAGGGTGCTATTTTCTTAATGATAGTGCACTGGAATAGGTTTGAATGACCATGAGGCTAGAGGCTAAAGGTGAACTAGCATGCACTAAAATTTTGAGCTTGTGCAACCTTTGATAAATATAGAAAAATGATTAACATCCATTCTTAACTAATCAATAGCTGCATATCGGCTTCGAGTACGTTCACGATATGATTCACCTTGTAAGGTTGGGGAGAGATCCATAATGAACTCTCCATGAGTGGTGTGGGTCTTCCATCACAAACAAAAGTATAGTAATGATGATGAATGGAGCTACGGTTTGAGCGTCATAGGCTATTTAATACGTAAAGGCAGTAGCAAACGTCATTGCAACTTGTGGTGGTCACATTCATTTCTCATCTCTTTATTTAATACAGGCGTTACTCATCTACTTCAAACGAATAAATCATGATGTGTAAGTTTTATTGCGGAGATCGTCAGGCAGGTTTCCGCTCATGCTTGGCCGTCCCCTTTCCTCTATTTTCCACTTTGTCTTCGGTAGACTTGGGTAATGCGGGTTCCGCCCTCTCTTGTCCCGACAAAAATTGTGATGCGGGTCCCCACTCGCCGTCGGCTATTATTCTTATGCCATAACCACTACGGCTTCCACCATACTACTGCCTACACCACTTTTTCCGCATGCCACCTTGCGGACTTCCTCTTGGCGGAGGAAGTTGAGTATGGCGCCATTTTTTCAAGGCATCTTCGTCTATGTACTTCATGGGTGTCACTCCCACTTCTTTTCTACATGGTGTTCTTACCTTGGATACCCACATAAGAAGTCCCACATTCCATTTAAGGGGAGTGTCTCTGGTGGAGGCCATGACCTCCAAAAGGTTTTGTGGCTCGCATTAATCAAATCATCACTTGGGTGGGATTTAAATGATGAAAGTGGGATTCAGATCATCATAGCAACGTTATCAATCACCTTCCAAATAAGATCATTGTGTGTACCACTAAAGAATTCTTGGAGGGATCGATGCCATATATGGGTTTGGCATTCTGGTTTTCCCACGACTTCTTCCCTATGCTCACAACAAGCAATAACGATGATTAGAATGAAAGTCCTAGCACGTTAGTTAGGGAGATGTACATTGCCAAAAGCAGTCGAATCATGCATATAACTAGTGTGCTCCATGCTCATCAGGCTTGTGGCGTGAACAAGTAAAATGTTCAAGAGCGTGAGGAAGATTCACACGTGGTTGACAGTGGGTGACAAATTGTCACTTTGAAATGGCAGAACCTTCATCAGTGTGGATCAATGTGTATCGGATGGGGAAGGTAGTATCACGTGCGACTTTTGTTCATAATGATGGGCCTGAATTCATGGTTACGAATGATAGTATATTGTAGCAGTACTCACAAGGTGTTCACATGTTATGGCAGCCGAAGTTAATGAGATACAAAATAATAATGGGGACATCACTATGAAGGATGCACTCATCATACAATGAGAAAGGCAATTGGGCTTTAGGTGGCCATCAGTTATGTCAGGAGTCATGGAGGATGACGAGTGGTAATCAATAGGTAGCAAGTGCATAAGGTTGGTGAATTCGGTGTTCTCATAGAAGTATAGAAAGGGAGGTGCTCGGGTGGCTGGGCATGGTAAAGAAAAATGACACGTCTTATAGATATGTGGCTTTTGATGGCCCTACTTGATTTGATTCCTGGACGATGGTCCCAACTTGTATTCCCATGTGCGTTCTTTGCAAAATTTAGGCCTACAGAGGCCGTTGCCTCCCTATTCATTCACAAGAGACATTCATTAGCGGCTTGCCCACATGTTATTCTCGCATGGCACTTTCCCACATCGTCTCCACACTTTGTCCCTACATCTCCAAGGGTGGCAGTCCGATGATTTTTCATCGATGAAATCACATGGTATTGTTACTATTGTTAGAGACGGTGGATCATAATCTTTTGGAAATCAAAGTTGTTGATGATGTTTTGGAGGTGATCCTGATTGCTCCTTCGGCGTACGACATTCAGAAAATTGTGACTTCTTTGTGCAAGAGGCTGTGGTAGCAATGTCGTCACATTGCAAGTTTTTATGTTTACGACCTTCCTTAGTGACATCCTCTCATTTTCTTTTGGCAGACGACACTCACATCCAGTGCTCCTGCAAACGGCGTTGTGCCTATTCATTTTTAGATTCCTATTAGTTTTACCATGCGCCATGATTTATGAGGTTCATTTATGAAGGGACGGATATCCTAAGTTGAAGAGAATTTTATGAATTTTAATAGTTCGACCTCCCCATCTGTTGAGGGAATGTGAATAAATTGATAACGGAAGCTGTTTGAAGGTGGGAAGATGATGCAATTGGAGAACTCACCACTTAACTAAGAATATTTTAATTCTCCCCTTAGTTTCATGAGAGTCGATCATATGAGGGAGGGGTTCCGACATTTTATTATAGTAATATTATTAGAGCCCCTTTGTATCGATTCAACATCATGTTTAAAATATGTACAGGTTGCTCATGAGAAGGGACTGATATCATGCAAAGGGAGAATTTAGTTTGAACAACATTGTGTTAAGACTTCCTTTAAATGTTGATTGAGCAAGATTTAGGCACAAATGATGACTATGATCAAGGAGTTTCAATTATATAGCAGTAACAATTCAATATATTTGAAAAAGGGGAAATCACTTATGCCCATCTATTAATGCTCATTCTATTATTATTGACCGGATTTCAAGTCTTTTATTGACTATTTCACAAAGATCTAATAAACCCCTATTACTAGAACTTCCTTGGAATAATTATTTTGATCATTCGTTTGGTACATTGCAGGCATGCTATTGCAGAGGAGATTTGAACTAAAGTTGATGCTCAAAATGCACCAGAGTGGGTTGGTCTACAGACATGCACTTGAACTTTGCATTGGAAGGAAGGAGCCTATTGATGGAATGAAGCGTGGAAGCGCTTTCACTTGATGGTGCATATGGAACCATACTAGGGCAAGATGCTAATTCAAGGTTACCAAGGTGGGAGATCTTTTTACCCAATTAATAAGTGAGAGAATTCCACTCGAAGGTGGTCATTCATCAAAGGGAGTTCATTCAAAAATCTGCACTAAACAATGTGACAGTTGGGGAGGTGCTTCCACACAAGATGCATTGGGAACAATGTACTTCAAATTGAATGTGCCTTAACAAGTGATAGTCTGACATAGGAGTGCATACCAAGGGGGTCAATGACAAAGAACTACAAAGGTGACCTTGGGAAGGGGTGACAGAGGGAGATGTTTTATTTCCCACCAAATGATAATGATTGGTAGGGGCTATCTACCCAGATGAAGAGCAACATATCTTCTTCTTAGTAAAGAAAATCTACAACAAGACCCACTTTATTAGTTGAAAGGATGCTACAAACATATCAGACATAGGGCAACTTTTAATTGTTTTCAACCGCAGTAGAGAAGGTAGCTAGAGGACAAAACAACTACATAAACTAAAAGACAAAATAAACTACAAGAAAAAATAGAGAAGAGGACAAAATATCCTATTTTAAACTATGAAATATTGTGGGTAGGTGAAACCCTACGCTGTAACAAATCTGGGCCATTCATAGTAAATAAATCCTGGCTATTCGTTTCACTTTTGGAAAACTATATATAGGGGCTTTCTCCTCATTTGTAAGTGGTGGTGAATTATTGTAAGAGGAATTTTGCAGCAATAGAAGGAAGCATTGCATGAATTTGGGTGTTTTCTTTGAGTTTTTTCATTATGCATGCATGATTTAGCCTTCATGTTAGTTTTAGTTTGTTAGTTTCTTGGATGTCTTTAATGGTGATTGTTGTAACAATATTGGATGCACTTCCAGCTCATGATTTTTGTGGTTTATTGATAATGAATCAATTTGCAAAGTTAGTCTGAGCTAATTCATATGCTACACTTTAGTTCAATTGTATGTTCATGAGTTGAATGCACAATTTGAAAATCTACAGACCTTAGAAGATTGCACTAGTTTTGTGTAGCTATAGGTTTCTCTTAGTCAAACAAAACATAGTTTAAGGGAGTCTATCTACTGTAGCATCCTCCATTGTTACTATTCATTCATAGCTTAGAATTAGAATATCTCTCTCAAACCTTTCTCTTTTGCTATTTATTTTAAGTATTTGTTAGAGTAGGATTCCAGGCAACAAAACAATGTCAAACTTGGTGATTGAAGTGAGTTTCAACTTGTTGTTTTGAGTGGGCAGCCATTGTTCATTCATTTCTAGCACCCTTTGAAACTGCATTTGTAGATTTAACTTCCCATGCTTTGTGAACCATAAAGGCCTCCTTGTGATTACCAAAAAATCACCTGAACCAACTGAACTATTCCAAGCATTGTCATGACTTGACACCCGAGAGACCTTGGGGTGATTTCTAATACTTAGTTGAAGAAATTACCTTTCAAGAGAGGTAGCATACTTGTGTGTTTCCTGTGTTGAGAAGGTGAAAAAACACCCATCAACAGTGGGATGGATCTATAAAATAATGGTTTGATAGATCTTTGTATCAAGTTTCATATGCACTTTTTTTGTTGAATTTCATGTTAAAATGAGCAAGTTATGAGGAAAATAGTGCTTAAGGGTTAGTTACAGGCCTAGGGTTTCCAAGAATAAAAAAATAATCCATATCTTCACTTCCAACTGTTGAAAATTTTGAGTTTTGGTATAAATTTTTTGTAGGTTATTTTGGCCATGTTCCCAAAAGAAGTGCTAAGTCATCAATTTGTGTGATTTATAATAGACAGTGTGATTTTTTCTATCTCTTGAGTGTTTGAAACTCTGCCTCTTTGAAGGTTTATTGAAATTACTTTGCTATGGGTTTAAATGCTTCCAAGAACTATCAAAAGGGAGTATTTGGACTGTTTTTAAGAGTTTTAAAGCCTAAGTGTGCAAAGAATAGATGAATTTAGACTCTTTATAACTTGAACCTATTAAAAAGGCTTGTAGAGAAAGTTAGTAGGGTATTAGTTGTTTTCATCTTTGAAGGGCCAAACACACTTGTGCTTATTATTGCTTAAACCAAATTGTCATTGTTTTGAGATTCCATAGGTGTTGCAAAATATTTCCCTTTGCATCATTATTGGTATTAGAGTTGGTGAAGCAAGAAAGTTGGTATAAGGTTACGAAAGAAGAGGAAAGTTACCTTTAAGAAACATTGAGAGAGTGGTAGAAAGGATAGCCACACAACTGGGAGAAGCCCTTTTTAGAGAAATGAGGGAGATGAGAGTTAGTTTGGATGTAAGATTTAGTCCAGTAGAAGCAAACAAAAGAAGAGGAATGGTTATTGGAGCTGCAAGTGACCAAGAAGATGAAGTGGTGAATGAGGCACCTAAAGAAGAACCTTAAGAAGAGAGGGATGCTGATGATTTGAGAATGGAAAGATTGTTGAAGGCAGTCCAAGGTGAAGGAACCAAGGTGATGTAAAGCCTGGTGGGATTTAGAGGATTTAAAAGACACAAAGCATTGATTCTTGACTAATCAAGAAAACACTAATAAACTCTCTTCCATGAAACATGGTTTCAAAGTCTCCAAAACACGAAAAGGAGGTTTCAAGACACCAAACTCTTACCGAACCTTTACCACACTTAGAACATCATGATATTGACTAGAAAAACCCAACTAAACACCTTTAGAACCATAGTTCCTTCATTCATCCAACACTCACTCATAAAAGGCTTAATTGTGTGTAGTAGTCCCAAAAGACAAAACTGGGCATAAATTTTAAACCAAATGAGAACTCAAGAAACCCAAAGTAGTTTCAAATACCCATTTTGGCTCTCAAAAACATATCAAGAAATAGAATAAGGTTGTTTTAGAAATAATAGCTTTAAAAATACTGTCTCATTGCCCCTTAAGCCAAATTAGGCCACTTTAACAAAGCAACACCATGAAACTATTCACCCAATGCATTAAATCTAATCCCATGCTCTATATAGGTTACAAATGAATGGAAATAACAAAATTTAAATATGGAAACCCCTAAAAAGTTACTAAATCATCAAAACCCTTGTTAAGCCATTTTAGGCTAGGTTCCATGAGGGTTTATTGAAAATCAATACTCCCAACCTCTTTTCACATTAACAATGCCTCAAACACATTTAAATATGTCTAAAAATGCTTATTCCACCATTACATGACCAACTCTAAAGGATTTTATACAAAATTTAGCATTTAGCCACCAATTTAAGCTAAAACTCACAAAAATTCAACTAGAGAAGCAATAATAATTATGCAAGATGACTTCCCCTGTATCTGCAAACACACCCAATATGAAAAACTCACTGAACTAACCCATTCCACTTATTTATAAAGGCTTCCATTGGTGGAATGGTTGCTTATGCTCTTATTTGACTCTCAAACCCCTAAAATGAGGGTTTCAAGATAGTCTATTGAAAAATGAATCAAACAAACCTAAATTTAAATGAAATCTCCCCAAATTAAGTTTATTTAAAAGATAACTCACTATTCTATCAAATCTAATGAATATTGTGGTCTGATGATGTTGTAGAAACTATACAAAGCTTCCAAAAACAACAAGAAAATGTTGTATCTATAGAATAGGGTACTCTTATTCACAAAACTCTTTAAGTTACAATATTCTACCCTTTTTCTTTCCTTCACAAGGATTTTAAAACACATTACATATGTTATCATAACTTCCCCTTGAGTTCCCAATGACCAAAAACCTTCCCTTACAAAAGCGACTCTTCAACTTCTTGCATTTTGTGCATTTTTGCATTTGTGAACATATTTGAAAGATTTTGCATTTTTTGATAACTTGACCTCATAATCCCCTAGAAACTTAATTAAATGACTCAAATGCATTAGAAAAGGTCCAAACATGACCTCATTACAATTCATAACATGATTAAGACTCAAACCTTACAAGTTTTCCTCATGGAGGCTTGAAGCTTACATGGTGCCCTACACCATACACCCGGCCTAAAAAAACCTCAAGTCCCTTTGAGGATTGAGTTACATAAAAAATTCTTCACACCTCTTCTAGCCAAGTGGCCTTGAACTGTCCTCTTCTTCTTTACCTCTGCTGCATACTTGAACTCATCCATTTGTTCTTTCCAAACACCTCGAACCATTCCACCTTTTTCCTTTATCTCAGTTACCAGATTCTCTGCCTCAAGACACTCTTGAAAAACCTCTGTATTATCAGATTGACAACCCACTGTATTGAGAAAAAATGACCACCCTCTAACATATTATGGAATCAAAGAACAAATCATTGTTCCTATCATGACCTTATCATGCTTTTCCATAATCAATTCATCCTTGACATTCAAATAAGTAAAATTGAACACCAACTCAATATCATTTCTCTCAAATTAAGTTTTGTACCCATTGTTTCAGTATCCCCATGGTTTGAAATGGTTGTATTCTTCATGTTCTTTTCCTTAGACATATACCCATCTCTCTCACTACTTCATCACACAATCTCTCACAATATACCATCCATCTACCCAACAAAGATCTTGGAAGATGCACCTCTATCCACTCTCTCTCTACACCTTCTCCCCAACTTAATCTCTGTTGGAGGACAGTGATCACATACCTCTTCCATGTCCGTAGCCAACACACCTCACAACTCTTTCTCTCTTGCAGCTTTAAGATGGACCACAAACACCTACAAACAATACACTTCCCAATCCACTAGATCAACCAACTCTGATACCAAACTGATGTAGAGCATGGTGGGCTTTAGAGGATTTAAAAGACACAAAGCATTGATTCTTGACTAATCAACAAAACACTTATAAACTCTCTTCCATGAAACATGATTTGAAAGTCTCCAAAATACCAAAAGGAGGTTTCAAGACACCAAACTCTTAATGAACCTTTACCACACTTAGAACATCATGATATTGACTGGAATAACCCAACTAAACACCCTTAGAACCCTGGTTCCTTCATTCATCCAATGCTCACTCATAAAAGGCTTAATTGCTTGTAGTAGTCCCAAAGGAAAAAATTGGGCATAAATTTTAAACCAGATGAGAACTCAAGAAACCCAAAGTAGTTTCAAATACCCATTTTTTCTCTCTAAAACATATCAAGAAATAGAATAAGGTTTTTTTGAAAATAATAACTTTAAAAATCACTGTCTTGCTACCCCTTAAGCAAAATTAGGCCACTTTAACAAAGCAACATCATGAAACCTTTCACCCAATGCATTAAATATGATCCAAATGCTCTATATAGGTTACAAATAAATGGAAACAACAAACTCTAACAATAAAAACTGCTGAAAAGTTACTAAATCATCAAAACCCTTGTTAAGCCATTTTAGGCTAGGTTCCATGAGGGTTTATTGAAAATCAATACTTCCAGCCTCTTTTCACATTAAAAATACCTCAAACACATTTATATATGTCTACACATGCTTAATCCACAATTACATGAGCAACTCTAAAGAATTTTATACAAAACTTAGCATTTAGCCACCAATTTAAGCCAAAAGTCACAAAAATTCAACTAGAGCAACAATAATACTTATGCAAGATGACTTCCATGTATTTGCAAACACACCCAACATGAAAAACTCATTGAATTAACCCATTCCACTAATTTATAAAGGCTTCCATTGGTGGAATGGTTGCTTATGCTCTTATTTGATTCTCAAACCCCTAAAATGAGGGTTTCAGGATAGTCTACTGAAAAATAAATCAAACAGACCTAAATTTCAATAAAATCTCCCAAATAAAGTTTATTTGAAAGATAACTCACTGTTCTATCAAATCCAATGAATTGTGGTATGATGATGTTGTACAAACTATACAAAGCTTCCATAAACAACAAGAAAATGTTGTATCTACAAAGCATGGTACTTTTATTCACAAAACTCTTTAAGTTACAATCTTCTACCCTTTTTATTGCCTTCATAAGGATTTTAAAACACATTACATCAGTTATCATAACTTCCCCTTGAGTTCCCAATGACCAAAAACCTTCCCTTACAAAAGTGACTCTTCAACTTCTTGCATTTTGTGCATTTTGGCATTTTGGACAACATTTGAAAGATTTTTTATTTTTTGATGACTTGACCCCATAATCCCCTAGAAACCTAATTAAATGACTCAATTACATTAGACAAGGTCCAAATATGACCTCATTACAATTCATAACATGATTAAGACTCAAACCTTACAAGTTTTACTCATGGAGGCTTGAAGTTTACATGGTGCCTTGCACCATACACCTAGCCTAAAAAAAACCTCAAGTCCCTTTGAGGACTGAGTTTCATCAAAAAATGCTTCTTCACTCCTCTGCTAGCTTGGCCTTGAACTATCCTCATCTTCTTTACCTCTACTACATACTTGAATTCATCCATTTTCTCTTGCCAAACACCTCGAACCATTCCACCTTTGTCCTTTATCTTAGTTACCAGATTCTTTGCCTCAAGACACTCTTTACAAACCTCTGTATTATTAGATTGTTCAAACCCATTGTATTGAAAGAATATGACTGCCCTCTAACATATTTT
Organism: Sequoia sempervirens; assembly: GCA_007258455.2. NCBI lineage: Eukaryota > Viridiplantae > Streptophyta > Pinopsida > Cupressales > Cupressaceae > Sequoia > Sequoia sempervirens. Next base: position 61,004,164 of record VDFB02075321.1, on the reverse strand, counting down.
GGAATCAAAGAGACAAGCATTGTTCCTATCATTACCTTATCATGCTTTTCCACAATCAATTCATCCTTGACCTTCAAAAAAGTAAAATTGAACACCAACTCAATATCATTTCCCTCAAATTATGTTTCATACCTATTGTTTCAACATCTCCATGGTTTGAAATTGCTGCATTCTTCATGTTCTTTTCCTCATACATATACCCATCACTCTCACTGCTTCATCACACAATCTCTCACAACATACCATCCATCTACCCAACAAAGATCCTAGAAGATGCACCTCTACCCACTCTCTCTACACCTTCTCCCCAACTTAATCTCTGTTGGAGGACAGTGATCACAAACCTCTTCCATGTCTATAGCCAATACACCTTCTCACAACTCTTTCTCTCTTGAAACTTTAAGATGGACCACAAGCATCTGCAACCAACACACTTCACAGTCCACCATATCAAAAAACTCTGATAATAAACTGATGCAGAGCATTGTGGGCTTTAGAGGATTTAAAAGACGCAAAGCATTGATTATTGACTAATCAACAAAACACTCATAAACTCTCTTCCATGAAACATGGTTTCAAAGGCTCCAAAACACCAAAAGGAGGTTTCAAGACACCAAACTATTACTGAACGTTTACCACATTTAGAACATCATGATATTGACCAGAATAACCCAACTAAACACCCTTAGAACCCTGGTTCCTTCATTCATCCAACACTCACTCATAAAAGGCTTAATTGCTTGTAGTAGTCCCAAAGGACAAAACCAAGCATAAATTTTAAACTAGATGAGAACTCAAGAAACCCAAAGTAGTTTCAAATACCCATTTTGGCTCTCTAAAACATATTGAGAAACAAAATAAGTTTTTTTTGGAAAGAATAGCTTTAAAAATGACTGTCTTGTTGCCCCTTAAACAAAATTAGGCCACTTTAACAAAGAAACACCATGAAACTCTTCACCCAATGCATTAAATCTGATCCCAATGCTCTATAAAGGTTACAAATGAATGGAAACAACAAATTCTAACAATGGAAACCCCTGAAAAGTTACTAAATCATCAAAACCCTTGTTAAGCCATTTTAGGCTAGGTTCCATGAGGGTTTATTGAAAATCAATACTTCTAGCCTCAAACACATTTATATATGTCTACACATGCTTAATCCACAATTACATGACCGACTCTAAAGAATTTTATACAAAACTTAGCATTTAGCCACCAATTTAAGCTAAAAGTCAAAAATTCAACTAGAGAAACAATAATACTTATGCAAGATGACTTCCCGTGTATCTGCAAACACACCCAACATGAAAAACTCACTGAACTAACCCATTCCACTGATTTATAAAGGCTTCCATTGGTGGAATGGGTGCTTATGCTCTTATTTGACTCTCAAACCCTTAAAATGAGGGTTTCAGGATAGTCTACTAAAAAATGAATCAAACAGACCTAAATTTCAATGAAATCTCCCAAATCAAGTTTATTTAAATGATAACTCACTATTCTATCAAATCCAATGAAGATTTTGTTCTGATGATGCTGTGCAAAGCGTACAAAGCTTGCAAAAACAACAAGAAAACACTATATCCGTAGAACAGGGTACTTTTATTCACAAAACTCTTCAAGTTACAATATTCTACCCTTTTTCTTGCTTTCACAATGTTTTAAAACACATTACGTCAGTTATCATAACTACCCCTTGAGTTTGCAATGACCAAAAAGGTCTTCCCTTACAAAAGTGACTCTTCAACTTCTTGCATTTTGTGCATTTTGGCATTTTTGACAACATTTGAAAGATTTTGCATTTTTTGATAACTTGACTCCATAATCCCCTAGAAACCTAATTAAATGACTCAAATTCATTAGACAAGGTCCAAATATGACCTCATTACAATTCATAACATAATTAAGACTCAAACCTTACAAGTTTTCCTCATGGAGGCTTAAAGTTTACATGGTGCCCTACATCACAAGGTGAAGGTGGAACTTCTAGTGTATGCAAGTAGTTTAAATGGTGAAATCCTTGATTAGATAAGAGAATTGGATAAATACTTTAAATTGGAGGAGGTACTTGAAGAGTAGCAAGTATTAAAGTTGGCTAGGACCAAATTGAAAGGTCATGCATCCCTATGGTGGGATTATGTTCAGGAAGACAAGAAAAAGAAAGGAAAATCCAAGATTACTTCTTGGGATAGGATGGTTTCCAAGGTGAAGGGAAAATTCATGACTAGTGACTACATGACCCAGTTATATAGGAAGTTGCAGAACTTGAAAAAATGATATGGGAGTAAAAGAATAATTTGAAGAGTTTTATAAGTTGAGCATCAGGTCAGGACATATGGAGGATGATGCAAACAATATTGCAACATACCTGAATGGGTTGAAGTATAGCTTACAAGATGAGTTAAGCCTCATAAGCCCTAGGATACTTGAAGAGTGTTATCAATTAGCCTTAAAGGCTGAAGAGAAGTTGAATAGGAAGAAAGAAAATGATAATAGAGGTAAGAGAAGGAACTTTAGAGGTAGAGGACAATCATAAAGAACTCCAGGAGATTCAAGCACCTCACAAGAACAAGCACCAAATATAAGAGGTGGTTTTAGAGGAAGAATGCCTAACTTCAGGGGAAAATTTGGACAAAGAGGAGGATTCAATGGTTTTACAAGAAAATGCTACAAATGCAAAAAATTTGCTGGTCATTAAGCTTGGGAGTGTCTAGAAGAGTAGACCACCACTATCTTTAGGAATGAAAGGACTCAAGTTGCTCAAGGAGGAGATGAAGAAAGTGTGAATTCTTCCCCACAACCAAAAGAACCAGAGAAAGGAGAATCTTTGCTGATGATAAGGACATCGATCAAGGTTCCAATGGAGAAAAAGTCACCTCAAATAAAATCACTATTCAAGACTGTTTGCAAGTGTCAAGGTAAGTTTTGAAAAGTTGTGATAGATTTAGGAAGTACTAATAATTTAGTTGCTACTAAGATAGTAGATAATTTGAATTTAAAGAGATTACCTCATCCTACACCCTATAAAGTTTCATGGTTGAATAAGGGGCAGCAAGTACTAGTTAATGAACATTGTTGGGTAGAGTTTCAAATAGGAAGGTATAAGGACAAGGTGTTATGTGATATAATTCCAATGGGTGTATGCCATGTGTTGTTTGGTAAGCCTTGGCAATATGATAGAAAAACAATGCATGATGGTAGAAAGAATGATTATGTTTTAGAGAAGGATGGAGTCAACTACACCTTAGCACCTTTGAAGGAAGAAGAAAAAGACTGAAAGATTGGATCAAGTGTGATGATAGTGGGTGAGAAGGAGTTTCTAAAGAAAATAGAAGAGGAAGAGATAGGTTTTACAATAGTGATCAGGGCTAGGACTGTTATGACAACAACAAGAGTTGATGAGTTGCCTTGGGAAATACAAGAAAAGTTGAAGGTATATAAGGACATAGTTGTAGATGAACTACCTAATTCTTTTCCTCCAATGAGAGATATTAGTCACCACATAGACTTTATACTGGGGGATAGTCTACCAAATAAAGTAGCCTATAAGATGACACCCCAACAAAATGAAGAAATAAAAAAAAAATGCAAGAATTGCTTGGCAAAGGGTTAATCAGGGAGAGCCCTAGTCCTTGTGCAGTTCCAACTATTTTGGCACGTAAGAAAGGGGGTGAGTGGAGGATGTGTACTAATTCTAGGACAATAAATAAGATAATAATCAGATATAGGTTTCCACTACCAAGAATAGAGGACTTAATGGATTGCTTGAGTGGGGCAAGTTATTTCTAAAAAATAGACCTCAAAAGTGGATACCATCAAATAAGGATCAGACCAGGGGATGAATGGAAAATAACATTAAAAAAAAATGAGGGGTTACATAAGTGGCTTGCTATGTCATTTGGCCTTTCTAATGCACCTAGTACATTCATGAAGCTTATGAATGAAGTTTTCAAACCATATATTGGTAAGTTTGTAGTTGTTTACCTTGATGATATACTAGTTTTTAGTTCTAGCAAAAAAGAGCATTTGCATCATTTTGATTTGGTGTTAAGAAGGTTACAAGAGGATAAACTAATGATTAATTTGAAAAAGTGTGAGTTCATGAAGAAAGAACTGTTGTACCTTGTGTCTGAGTAAAATATGCATAATTGAAAAACAAACACAATAAACAAGACATTATATCAATAGATTTAAACAACAATTAATCTAATAAAAGCAAGAATCTATTGAAAGCATCATATTGCTCTCTATCTCCAAAGATTTATTAAATCACGGGGCTCTCAGATTTGTTAAGCACTATGACTGTTCAAATTCCAATCTAGAGAATGAGATGATCTAAAATGCAGGAATCTAATCCATTATGATGATTGTTAAATGATACGCTGAGGATTCTGTAGATGACATTGACATGAAATTGATAAGAATAAATACTGTAAACTAAGATGCAACTAAATGAAAAGCCATGATTATGATTGCTATTCTAAAATGATTTGCTATTTCTATTGCTCAAATGCTTGATTTCTCTAATGTTATTTCTACAAAGTAAGATTGCACAAAGTTGGGATCCTTTTCCTATGGAAAGTTGTATTTATAGATTCTCAGAAACATATTTGTCATGTGGTAGGAACTAAAGGTCTGGAATTGATTTGAAGGATTCAATGGTGAAGGATGAAGAAATCTGAGATGATTATGGAGATTGTTCCTCCCCACAAAAACATTCAACCATAGGATAGGAATAATCAATGGAAGAAGATGAAGTTTAGTTGTAATTTGTCTCAAATTTGTCTCCAAATTTGTTCGTGAAGGCTGAGTTGAATTAATTAGATATCAAATATCTAATTTGGTAGGTGCATATGATGAGTGAAAAGAGGAAATAGCTGTAGAAATATGTCTTAATTGAATATTTAGATTTATTCAATTTAGCAAAAGAGGATATTTATTTTAATAAAACAAACTATAGAAGTCTTGTTTATTAAATTAAGATGGAAGAAATAGATAATTAAATAAAACCAAGTATGTGAATTTGTTTATTTAATTAAGATAGAATGATGTGATTAAGATAGAATAAATAGGAGAATTTTATAATTAAATAAAACAAAGTATTAAATTTGTTTATTTAATTAAAATGAAATAATATGATAAAGATAGAAGAATTAGAAGTGAACTATATAAATAAATAATTTTATTTATTTAGTAGTAGATGAATTAAAGATTAATTAATCAAATAAATATATTTAATTAATTAGATTTATCCAGACCATTTTTAGGTGTATACATTTTCCCCCTCTTTGAAGTGATGTATTTACACATTGCTTCAAAGAAAATTTTGCTGTTGCTACTAGTATTGACAAAAAAAATTAGTATGCCCCAGACGTCGATTTTTAGGTGATGATGGATATATGCCCCCTCAAGAGATAAATTGATGAATTTTTGATTTTGTGGATTTTCTTAGATTTTTTCAAAATTTTTATGATTTTTCGATGAATTGATGATTATTTGATGAATATTTGATGATAGAATGATTTATCTCCCAACAGATGATGTGTAAAATTCCCTTGTGATGAAATAATGAATTAAGCCCCTTTGGAAAATAAATTTAATAAATCCCACCAAAATAGCTCCTAATTAACCTTTTTAATAGCTAAAAAGATGGATTTTGAACTCATTTGTGCATATTGAGTTTTGAAAATTGAGAGTTAGAGTGATTTTGTGCAATTTGGAGCAAAATGTCTATTCCTTACCACACTCACCATTTTGAGCGCGTACATCGACACAACTACCTAACCACATACGGACCTTCGGTATGTACCTTGGAACCTCCTCGTGATTTGTGATTTCCCTGATTTTCGTGCTTTATTTCGTTTTGAATTTGTTTGCTTTCTTTTAGCGCATACATAGGCCAATGTAGCACATTCAATGTTTGTTTTAGTGCATTCACTGGAATAGCGCATAGGTAGGATGAAATAGCGCATTGACAATTTTAGCACATATGATAGATAGTTTAGCGCATACGCAGACTAGATTAGCGCATTGGCGGAAGTGGCACATTTATTGCCTAAAATGATGCATAGACTCCCTAAAATGGCACATCCATAGATTTAGCACATTGGCCGCTTGTTTCGGCAGATAAATGAGTTTTTATAGTGCGTTGACTTTTCTGGCGCATTGAAACTTTGTTTTAGCGCATCCAAGTCAGAATGATGAATTTGTCAATTAACATCTTGATTTTGATAATTTTTGATCATGTTAGCCTTTAAGTTGATGTTGATTAATGATCTTGATAGATTAGATGAACGTCAACCTCATGATAGGCGAGGTTTGATGATTGATTGATGATAATTAACCTCATGATAGGAAAGGAATAATTATAGTTTGATTGAAAACCTCATTATAAGCAAGGTTGATTTGATTAATTGACCTCATGATAGGCAAAGTGTAATTAAAAATTGATGATTAACCTCATGATAGGTGAGGTTCAATGATAGTTGCTCACAAGATTTGATCAAAGTCTCACCAAAGCTGATTAGATTTGATAGGCTGATTGATGTTTGATGAGATGACAAAGATTACTAACTTTTGATATTTCATGATGATAGGAGTCTTTGATGAACTTATAGATTCGAGAGTGGTTTCCTAGGAAATTTGATTTGATACCACAACTAGTGCAGGCTAAGACAAATATTATCGCATGATGCATATTGACTTCCCTTCTAGATATGCCCTAGATTAGGATTAATCAGGGATTATTGGTTGCCCTAGCAGAGAGGTGGCATAGTGAGCACAATACCTTCCACCTTCTTATCGGCAAGATGATAGTGACTCCTGAGGATGTATGGTGGATTTTGAGGATTCCTATTGTTGGGGAGCTAGTAGTTTATGATTCTTTAGAGCAGGGTGGTACCGATGCACTATGTCGAGTGTTTTAGAATGACCATATTTGTGGATACAAGATTCCATGGCGAGAGATGTTTGATGACTATTCTACCTTTCCATTGGTACTTGTTGGTTTCATTGGAGGTTTCCTTTGTCCTGATCATAGGTCAAAGGTACTTTCTATTGGGTGGGGCCATATTTTGGAGAGCATGATCGTCCATGGTACCAGATATGGATGGTGTATGTGTATGCTCACTCATCTTTACCATGATTTGCATTAGGTGGTCTACCTTGGAGTGGCCAATTTTTCTTCAGGGGTTACATTGCTTCAAGTGTGGGTGTGGGAGCATATAACGGTTACTCGTCCAGTGATGGTTAGACAGCGACCTGCCATGAGGCCGTACATTCACATAGACATAGGTCAACTTACCCAGCCTAGACTAGGCAAGTTGGAGCATTGGAGGAGAGTCCTTGATGATGTAGAGGTCATTACATGGTGGCCCTATTTATATTATGAGCACTGGGATGATGATGATACAAAAATGCCATACCTCTGCCAATTCATGTATCTGATTGGTAGGAATTTTTTTGTTATGAAGAGATTTTTGTTGAGGAGGGTGCTTAGATAGTATGTCATAGTTCAGGGCATGCCCCAGGGTGTTGCACATTACACCCGATGTCAAATAGATTCCACTGAGTGGGGACCTGACCTATCATATGATACTATAGTGCAAGAGTATTAGGGTCTACAACCATTGATTTGGGAGATTCATCCTGAGATTATCGAGGCTCCTGTTATAGCAGATTATGCACAATACTTCGCCTTACATCCTTTTCCATGGATCTCTATTCCAGATGAGCCAGTGTCGATACTAGGCGAGAAGGAGATTGCAGTTGCACATGTTCATCGATGTAGGAGAGATGAGGGAGGTGAGGAGGAGGCGAATGTGGATAGCAATGATGATGAGGAGAGCAGTGGTGATGAGGAGGGAGATGAAGATGGTAGAGATGGAGGTGGAGGTGGAGGTGGTGGAGATGGAGGTGGAGGTGGTGGAGATGGTGGAGGAGGAGATGGTGGAGATGGTGGAGGAGGAGGCCCAACATTGGATGTTAGAGACTTCATGGTGCCTCGTAAGAGGCGATCATTGGTAGCTCCCATAGAGTAGCATGTGAAAATTGAAGTACATTCCCAGCATCAATAGACCCATATTGTGAGCTTACAGGTTTAGGTACAGACATTACAGGGTTAGCTGATATAGGCCCGAGGGTTATTAGTGCAGCTATAGACATAAATGCAGTCACATGCACAAACTCATGCCCAAGCTCTCGCATAGGTATAGGCACATTTGGAAGCTACACAGTCAGCTGAGACAGATGCAACGAGACATGCTATGGAGCAAGCATAGGGATTGGCAGAGATATTACAAAGATTAGCTGATGGTACCCATGGCCGATTATATGAGAGGTTCTCCATGTGGGTAGAGAGGTCAAGTATTATAGGGGTCGATACCATGATGTAGTTCCCTCAAAGTAGAGAGTCAATTATGCTCAGTCTCGATCAAGGAGGAGTCAGTCCAAGACTATGAGTAGGGGTGTGACAGATCCTCTTTTGAGAGATCCAAGAGATCCTGAGACGTCTGGTGGGGGAGGCACTGGTCTAGAGATGCCGACACCATTTGGTGCCAGTAGCACATAGCCATTTTGTTGATTCACAACCATTTTTGATGTTGTATATCTTTACATTTTAGACATCATTGTATAGTTGACATTATGATTTTTTTGAGATTTATATGATTTGCAACGGATTGATCGATCTATATGTGTTTTATATGGTTCTATGATGGATGCATTCAATTTCCTCTTCTACATGTCATGTGATGATTTATTTATGATGTTACATGTGATTATGCTTATAATGATGATGTATGGTGCCCATAATATTTACATGGATTAATAGTTGTATGATAATGTAATAGCCAAATGATAGGATAATGCAACTATATGTATGATTTTGAATATGATGTTTCTATGATTTATGACATAATGATGTAAATGGAGTTAATGCATTATATTTTTCATATTTCAAATTCAAATATATGATGTAATGAATGGATGAATGAATGATTAATATGATGATACTTGTAATGTGTGATGTATAATGTTAATGAAAATGCCACTATGATGATGATTTGTAGATGGTATGATAAATGAAAATATATGATCGAATGATTAAATGATATAATAATGCTTTCTAATGTATGCAATGTAAATGATTATGCAACTACATGATAATGATGATGTTTTTGCTTATGTCAAGTATACTCAATCCACCAATGATAAAAGATAACATTGTTTTTAAATTCCCCAATAGTTTTTGGTATAAATTCCTCTGCAAATGCAAGCTAACATAAATGCAATCTAATTTTACCATGCAAATTTATAAATACCAAAGTTGTCATCTTAATAGTCCATTTATCATCATTGAGCCTTTAATATGTTGAAAGTGAGTACAAGTATCAATGGTATAATTTGGACCAATGATGACCTGAGTACTACTTTCATGATTTTTGATATTGCAAGTGAACACAAGCATCTAGGTATAATTAAACCAAGATGACTTGAGCATTTTTTGTGTAATCAAACAAGAATTGATCATTTTATTATGAAAATTCTGAATGTCATCAATGATACTTTGTAGAGCATGTCTCACGACAATTCACATAATAATAATAATCAACTCACAAACAACATATAAAGAAAATACCATTCTCCTTTCTAGCTTCTCTAGTTCAATATGTAATCATTGAGTTGATCCAAAGAAATGATAACAAAAATCAAAGTACAACATTTGAACATTCAAGCTAAAGCGATAAAATCATGATTCAAAAGAATATCATCCATCTAAAGTTGTTTTGATTGATTTGATTTCAATTGTTTGATATGGATGGTTGATTTTATGAAATGTTTGATGTTTGATGTATGTTCAATGTTGAGTTTCTCTATGATCATTGTATTTGTTGTTTTGTCATACTATTGTTTGTCTATTTGTTTAAGCTCAAGTTTAATGCCCCTAGTGCGTTTAGGATTTTTCCCCCAAGCTAGGGTGAGACATGACCATAAATTTTCCAGGATATGTACAGGAGGTCCCTCAAATGATAAATGGAATGATAGTGAAAGGGAATGACCAAGACATGCCTCATGATAGATGGAAAAGCTAGTTTAAATCACAAGTAGTGCCTATTTCTAGGTTTTCACTGTGTTTTTATTGCAATTTTTCAAATTTTATGATTTTTTTGTATTTTTCTCTTTTCTCATTTTTAATTTTTTTTTGTCACCAAGACGCTTGTTTGCTAGGTTTTCATTGAGGTGACCATTTTCCCAGAACTTTAATCGCGCACTAGATGATTCAGGTGTAGAATTTCCTAAGGTGGATACTATTGATAGGTTCATCGAACAAATATCCTTCAGGTGTAGACAATTGATAGGCCCCATATCCATAGACTAATATGACAACAAAGAGACCTAGCCAGTTAGGTTCAAAATTCCCTTACTTTTCTTTGTCCTGTTGATTTTGAGGGTTTTTCTTTAGGACCAAGTCACCAACTTGAAATACTCTAGGTTTTACTTTGTGATTGTAGCTACTAGACATCCTCTGTTGATATTCCTTCAAATGATTCATAGCTTGTTGATGACGTTCATCCAATAGTTCTAGATCTTGAAGTCTAGACACTCTATAATCCTCATCTGAAATAATTCCCTTTAGTGACACATGGAGTGATGGTATCTCAACTTCAATAGGTAGTATGGCCTCTGATCCATATACCAAGGCATATGGTGTAGCTCCTATAGGTGTTCTGATGCTGGTTCTATATGCCCATAGAGCAAGGTTTAGTTGACTGTGCCAATCATGTCCAACATCGATGACCATTTTCTTTAGGATTTTCAGAATAGTTTTATTCAAGGCCTCTATTGGCCATTTCCTTGAGGATAGTACAGTGTTGAAAGACAACGTTGACTATGAAACCTCTCACATAGTTCCTGAAAATACTGATTCTTAAAAGGTCTACCATTGTCTTTAACAATGGACTGTGGAATGCCATACCGACAGATGAGGTAATTCAGTATGAAAGAAGAAATTTGTTTTCTAGTGATTTTTATCAAGGGGAAAACTTCTATCCACTTTGTAAAGTACTCTGTGGCTATGATTATAAATTTGTGTCCATTGGATGAAGATGGATTTATCTTTCCTACCAAGTCCAGTCCCCACTAACAAAAAGGCCATGTTGAAGTAAATGGTTGCAATTCTTGTGCAGGTTCATGGAATAGGTTACCATGAATTTGACATTTTTGATACTTCTTCACAAACTGAAATGACTCTTTCTCCATATTTAGCCAGTAATACCCCAAACAGAGGAGTTTCTTCGCTAGGGTTAGTTTTCTTGAATGAGTTCCACAAATACCTTCATGAACCTCATGTAAGGCTGTCTCAGATTCGTTATGTTCTAGACACCAGAGAAGAGTACCATCCAGACCTCGACGATAAAGTATGTCATAAATTAATGTATGTCCTTCGGTTTGGCGGGGTGAAGTTGTGTTTCTAGTTTCTGGAAAGGTTGGGAGGAAGGATATTATCTTTTAGGTAAGCATAGGCCATTCCATAGATTGAGGATTCAATGTCAACTATATGTCATGTGTTTTGAGATTCAGGATTATAATAAGCAGGATTAGACACTTTTTCCACCATAAACTCATAATGACCTCACTTTTCTGGAATCTGTAATAGAGAAGCAATTGTTGCCATAGAATCAATAGTTTTTTTTCTTCCCTTGGAATCTATTCAAATTTGATATCTACAAAGTACTTTTTAAAATTATTGACCATTTTCTTATATGACATCAACTTCTCATCCTTGGTTTGATATTCATCATTTACCTGATAAATGACTAGTTGTGAATCTCCATATACTTGTAGCTCTGTGATCTTCCATTCAACTGCCACTTTGATGCCAATGATTAATGCCTCATATTCAGCTACATTATTTGTACATGGAAACATGAGTCTATAGGACTTTGGGATGGTATGTCCTTGAGGTGTCACAAACATAATTCCTGCACCTGACCCACATTGTGTGTAAGACCCATCAAAATACAACAACCATTGTTGTGTTGTCATAATAAGGATGTATGCATCATGAAATCCAATGCTCATTGGATGATTATTTGGTAGTGGAGCTTCAACTAACTAATAAGCTATCACCTAACCCTTGATTGCTCTTCGATCTACATACTGGATGTCAAATTCATTTAAGATCATGAACCACTTGGATAGTGTAGTCTTCCTGTTAGGGTAGCCTTACTGAGTAAATACTTTAATGGATCAATCTTTGCTATGAGTTTTACTGTATGGGTTAACATGTAATGTTGCAATTGTTGAGTAGAAAATACCACTGCCAAACAAGATTTCTCGATGAAGGTGTAATTTATCTCATAAACATTTAGAGTCCTGCTGATATAATAGATAGCCTGCTCCTTTCCCGCAAGATCTTCCTGTGATAATAAAGCACCCAAGGAAATCTCAATTTTTGCAATGTATAGTAATAATGGTCTATCTTCTATAGGTGGCATTAGTATGGGTGGTGACATCAGATATTGCTTTATTTGATTGAAAGTTGTTTCACATCCTTGATCCCATTTGAAAGAGATATTCTTATGTAGCAAATGATTGAATGGATGACTTTTGTCTGCTAATTGGGAGATAAACCTCCTGATTGATTGTAGCCTACCTTGTAGAGACCGTAGTTGACTGATATTCTTTGGTGGTAGCATTTCCATTATAGCCTTGACCTTGGCAGGATCCACTTCAATACCCTTTTCTAAAACTATGTATCTTAGAAGCTTTGCTGATGTAGCACCAAACACACATTTCTTAGGATTTAATATGACATTGAACTTCTCTAATCTGGTAAATATTTTGTCCAAGATCTCTAGATGTCCTTCTCTGGTATACGAATTTGCTAATATATCATCCACGTAATCCTCCATAAATGTATGCATCATGTCATGGAAAATGGTGGTCATTGCTCGCTGATATGTAGTCCCTACATTTTTCAACCCAAAGGGCATAATGTTCCAACAAAATGTTCCCCATGGACATGTGAATGTTGTTTTCTCTTGGTCTTCTAGTGCTATTTTTATTTTTTTGTAACCTAAGAAGCCATCCATTAGTAATAACATGGTGTGTCCTGCAGTCAAGTCTACAATAATGTCAATGTTTGGTAAAGGAAAATCATGCTTTGGGCATGCCTTGTTGAGATTTCTAAAGTCAATACATATTATGATACTATTATCTAGTTTAGAAATAGGTACAATATTAGAAATCCATTCAGCGTAATCAATAGATTTGATGAATCCTACATCTAACATTTTTTTTAGCTTTTCCTTTACCAACAAGGCGATATACGGATGCATTTTCCTTAGTTTTTGCTTCACAAGTTTTATCCCAGATGGTAGAGATAAATGATGCATTAGAAGATTTGGGTCTAAACCAAGCATATCATAATAAGACCAAGCAATGTTACTGTGCCTGTCTTCAAAGAACTTGATGAATTTAGGCTTTTTTTTGTTTTGTCATAGATGCTGCCAAATGTAGAGTTCTTTCTTTTTCTGTTGTTCCAAGATTGATAGATTGTGTAGCCTCCACCAATACTGATGATCTTTCATGATAGTGTTCTGGGAGGGTGTCAAATCTCCCATCTTTTGGTGCCTTAGAGAGGTTTTCACCATCAGATGCATTCTTTATTTTTACTTTTTCGAGATCTAATGCTGCCATTGAATGGTTTTCACCATTAGATCCTTTATTACTATTTTCAATTTTGCAACTGGAAGATTTGACACCTTCCTGATTCAAAGTGTCGTTATGAGATTTATGATTAGAACTTGTGTTAGGTTTGTCACAAAAAAGGAAATTAATGATAGTATCATCATTCACAAAGATAGGTGTATTGATAAGTTCAGTTGGTTCCCAGTCGATAAGTTCGGGATGCATTAAGGATAAAAGGTCATCAGATTGGCTAAGATCAACGATAGTGAGAGTGTTGATAGCCATGTTGTCAAGGTTATCAATAGTGATATTAAGGTCTATGATATTACTCTCCTCCAATTCATCTAGTTCACTTGATATCTTTCCACCCTCACTTGAGTCATCGATATTTTATGATCCAAATACAAGAGGTCTAGTCCCTGAGCTCTGTCCCTCCTCATGTGTGGGTGCATACTGTAACGTCTAGAAAAATGTAGAAGAAACAGATTAGAGCAAACATGCAATGCAAATCTAACAACTCTAATGCAATCTAAGTTAAGCAACAAAGAATAAAGGAAAGCCAGAACATAAATAAAACTGAAACAATCTCACCCAATCTGTACACAATTCCATGTATCATCTCGATTGCCCTTCTCCATTTTTCCATTGTAGTATAATTGCCCTTAGATTTTCAAAGGTTCGTGCAAGTATAGCCTATGACAGTGATTTAGCAAAACATCGAAGATTCAAGATAGTTGCTCCAAAAAGTCATAAGATTTCGAGAGAGATTGGAATGATGAAGAACAAATCAATTTATAGAAAATTGATTATTCGAACGACAGGTCAGGATCGAAAGATCAACAGACGGTTGAGATCGATAGATTAGATATGCATTATGATAATTGTTAGTAGTGACATGAGTGATACAAATTAGAAATAGAATTAAAGATTAAATAAATGATTTAATCTTCAAGTTTGGTATTCAAAAATAGAAGAATTATCTTTGCATGACAAAGATAAAGATTGATTAAAGAAACTCTTGTTCGAATGCACGCACAAGGTTTAATTAATTAAATAGGAGTATTTAATTAATATGCATGTACATGCAATTGAGTTAGCACTAGACGATTGAATGACTTGATGAAGAGATAACTCGAGAAAGCCACTCAGACATTAAATCAAGAGTTAACTGAGTGATTAAAATAGATCTTTGAGTCGAGTAAAAGTGAATACTTAGATAATTTGCACAATTATCTAAATATAGAGGAATGTGTTAAAATAGGATTTATGAATGAAATAATTCATTTAATTCAAGATTTGATATTTGAAGAATAATTAAATAAATAATATTTATTCAATTAAGTGACGAATGGATCAAATGAATAATTAATTAAATAAAAGGATTTATTTAATTATAGTTGAAGTATGATAAAGAGTAAATTAAATAAGAATTTATTTAATTTGACAAGAAGGATAAGATTAATTAGTAACATAATTAAATAAAAAGCGTTTATTTAATTAATCAGATAGAATAAAGAAAATGTTAATCAATTAAATAATTAAGATTATTTAATTAATAGAAGAATTAAAGTTAAAGTGAATTAATTAAATAATTGACATTATTTAATCATGACCATGGAAGAAATATGAATTATTAAGAATATTGAAGTCACAGGCTTAAACCATATTTCAGGTGTCTACATTTGCCCCTCTTTGATACAATGTCATTTCGGTATTATGTCAAAGAAAATCGATAAAAATATGCCCCAGTCACGCCCCGATGTAAATAGGTGAAGGTATGCCCCCTCGGGAAAATTGACAAATTTTTGAAAAATTCAAAAAAATTTGGAAATGATCTCGATTAGTCCATTGGATAGCCAGAAATATAGTGGAGTTGACGGAATTGAAGTTAGAAGTGGTATGGATGGGTACGGGTTGATTGAAATTGGAAGCCGACGTGGCCAGTAAAAAAGAATGCCACCAAAACCCTAGGTATAAATAGAAATTGGGGTGAAAACCAATTCATTTTAACCCACATAGCTTTGAGAATTGAGATTTTTCTCTGCACCCACAGCGACGATGTCTCCTGTTCCGAACACCCACCATCGAGCATATAGGATCTAGACCTTTAGGCAGCCAACTGATGGGGACCCTCCGGTATGTACCTTAAACTTGAATTTTGAAATTTTTGATTTTTGCACCTTTTTATGCATTTAATTGAATTTTTTCTTATGCGTCACTTTATTAAAAAGCTGCCGATAAGGGCGTGGTTCGGTGGTCAAGTCGCTTGGTTGTAGTGACGGCCACCAGGGTTCAAACCTTCGCTGGGCCAAAGTGCTCGCAGGCCTTGTGCCTTCGCTGGGCCTTTGTGCTCGCGGGTTTGGTTGTTTCTTGTGGTTTGTTGTATCCGGTTCATAGCTCCGGTCAAAAAAAAGCGTTTACCCCTAATAATATGGGTGCATTGCACCTTTTTTTAAAAAAAAAAAAACTTTATTAAAAATCCGCATGTGAGTTCGCAATCGACGCATTTGCATGCGGATCAACGCATGTCTAATATCACGTAGATAGGTAGCATAGGTTTTATGCGGTTCAACGCATTTGTAGTTTAGTTCAATGCATTTGATAAATAACAATGCATTTGCATTTAAATTAGCTGCATGTGTTTATTTTTCAATGCATTTGCATGTATTTCGACACACTTGTTATTTGATGTACGCAGTTGCATATAATAGTTAATTTATGTAGACGCATTTGTCATTTAGGCACGCATATGCATTTTATTGTGACGCATTTGATAAATAACGACGCATATGTAAAATTTCACTACGCATGTGATCTTCTGCACCATATTTGAACAAGAATGATGCATTTGCAAAAGAATGACGCATTTGCAAAATAATGACGCATTTGAATAACATTTGATTTTATCATTTTGCACCAGGATAGATGTTTGATGCTGACATGAGGCATGTATAATGCCATTGCAGGTTGTGTTAGACATTGTATATACATGAGAGTCAAGACCTATGACATTTCACTTCTGAGATAGCTTGCGGAGTGCAGAGCAATGATTCTTATGGCACCTAGGTCTTCTACATGTGACAAAAATGCCCCAGATTTAGGCAAACCGGGGTTTATTGACAGCGTTATGCGAGTGGTGGCACTCGGAGACTTCGTTGTTTCATCTACCTACTGGAGAGGCGATAGTGACCTTAAAGGACATCTACAGGATCTTGAGACTTCCCATTAGAGGCACGAGGGTGAGGTATGATACCCAGAGGGGTGTCGCTGAGATGTGCAGATACTACCCTCACGTGATGTTAGATAGCTAGGGTTCGATCACTATGAGATTAGATGGCGTGTATTAGTGCAAAGGTGTAGGTGGCTAGACTGTCTAGTGTGTACATTGATAGGTGGGATAGTGCTTCCTAACCATTGAGATCATGGTTTTCCTATAGGTTGGGGGGAGATGCTAGTAGGTATGCTAGAGTGACGGGAGGTATATGCTTGGTGTCCTTGTCTCCTTGGTATGTTGTATTTTCACCTACATGATATAGCCTATCGAGAGGCTCAGTCCATGAGTTGTGGTACCAAGCTCTTGATGGTATGGGCATGGGAACACATTGCTATCTTTTGTCCACCAGTTACAATTGATGTGCAGCACGAAGCTCCTTATGCCTTCCGCTATGCGGGGGCAAACACTCAGCACCGCATGGGAGATACTGGGTATTTCAAGCATGCCATATATACTATGGTTTAGTTTACATGGAGACCATAACTGGGATGCGCAGAGTGGTTAGATGAGGATGAGCACTTGCCTTTTTGCCACCAGACACAATACTTGATTGGGTGGATTGTTTCACATGTCCACATTATAGAGTGACACTTGCCAAATCATGTATTGCGGCAATTCAGAGAGGTACATGATATGCCGAGAGGATGGGTCAAGTTCACGAGGTCCTCGTGAGAGATTCCCCTGTGGGGTCCAAAGATTCTAGTAGCCACTGTTGAGGTAGATATTGATGGATTGCAGGCAGTTCCATGGGGATGGAGAGATGGTGCAGCAGACCCAGGTACCACAGAGGCTTACGATCAGTGGTGGGCTGTGCATAGGCCGATTCCCTTGAGAGATCTAGATCAGCTAGGGCCGATAGAGCAGTGAGGGATAGGACCGCATGGCAGGCATGGTAGAGGCAGAGGTCAGAGAGGTGGAGGAGGTCGTGGTGATGATGGAGATGATGGTGGAGGTAGTCGGCGAGGTGGTAGGAGAGGGAGGTGTGGACAGAGGGGACGAGGGCCACCATTGTCACCGATTTGTTAGGAGGGATGGGGTGAGGAGGATGTGGCCATGCCGGATATTGGCGGAGAGGAGAAGCATCTTGTAGAGGAGGCCATTCTAGAGGTTCTTGCAGAGAAGGAGGCAGATAGAGAGGAGGCAAAGATTGATTCCCTTGGCCTACTGGGTGCCTATTAGGATGATGATGAGGAGGATGATGATCATGAGCGGGAGATTCAGGACAGGATTCTGGAGGATTTGGAGGATGAGGATGATGGTGTACCGAGGGTGAGACAGGTTGACACAGAGGCAGTTGATTCTGACACTACCACACTTCGGGCCTAGATTGCATCCTTAGAGGAGTAGATGACGGTGATGATGTTTGAGAGGGATTTGGTATAGATGGAGAGGGACATGGCCGTGATGGAAAAAGATCAGGCCATAGCTTGGAGGCATGAGACTGAGCAGAGATTCACAAAGATTAGAGCCTTGTGTACTAGGCCAATAGCTACATTTTCCAAAGAGTTAGTCAAATCCGGAGAGAGGGCCACCTATTAAAGGGATTTATATGAGACAACAGTTCCTCCAGAGAGATGGGCTCTGAGTTTTTCAGAGGCATGCAGTGAGAGATCTCAGACTAGGACCCACTCCAGGATAGTTAGCATAGAGGGTGTGGAGCAGCCCTGTAGATCAGGTCACATGTCATCGGGTTCCCGACATCAGTCATCCGCACACTCTAGCCATGATAGTAGTGGCAGTTTAGGATAGGGACACTTCTTGATATGTACCAAGACATTGTATTATGATTATATAGCCTGCGGGCTTCCATATTTATTGATACATTATGACATTATGATGTGACACTTTTGAGGGATATATATGATTTTGGTGGTGATTCTCATGATATGCATTTCTATTTATTGATTATGCAATTTTTTATTTGTACATGTGATGTTTATATGATATGCCATGTGATGGATGATCGTATATAATTTATGATGTGTTTATGTAGCTTATGATATGTCATTGATTCTATGTGATGATGTATGTATGAACATGTATGATGTCAATGGATGTTATGTATGCAATTTATAGTTATGAAATTCAATGTGAAGTTATATGTTCCATGCTTTCTATATGTGATGTTGTACAAATGAAATGTGATGCATGTATTTATAATTTTTTATGTACATGGAATACTTATGATATGTATTTTAGATGACGAATGTCTATGATGACATGATGTCCTAGATATGATAATTATCTATATGTTTGTATTCTTCTAACATGTATGTTTATGCAGGATGATTGGTATTGTTGTGTGTCACAGGACTCCATCATAATGCAAGAAAGAAGAACTGTTAGTGCAGAAAGAAAGATTGAGAAATATTGAAAGAAATGCGATGGATGTTAGTATTAGCAATCTTCGATGTTTCGCTGTATCACAAAAGGTGTTTCACTTTATCATCATTGGGCGGGACTAATACAAATGGAGAAAAACACCATGATATGACATAGATCAAGGTGTGCAAGGTCATCCAGTTGCTAACAATAGACAGTCGCAGACAAGGAGTGTCATTAACTCATACTAAGGGCACAAGTTGCCCCAATCTTTTTGTCACGACAAACCACAGACAACAAACAAAATAAAAGACGGGTCATGAGACATCATCGCTCCTCTAAATCCTTCATGGGACATCCTTGAGGAAATTAGTAACATGACTCAAAATCCAAATTTAAAAGAGAGTTGACGGACAGTAGTCAAAGAAAACAGAATTCTAATACATCGTTGCTTCTCTAAATCCTTCATGGGACATCCTTGAGAAAGCTAGTAACATAATTCCCATCATAAAGTCGAATGAAAAGATAAGATAAATAAGCCATCAAGTCAAAAATCTAGTAAAAATATTTGCCAAAACTTGATCTTGTTTGTTTAATTTTTTTTGATTTGATAGAAGGATTGATTGATATAGCCTAATTTTAGGAGATACACATACCGGATAAGACTTTAAGTCTGGTGTCGATGTTATGACTATCTATATAAGGCATGACTAAGCTTGGTTTTAGAAAGACATGTATCATATAAGACGTTGAGTCAGATGCCATTGATGTGATAACTTGTGTAAGGCTATGTTTGATTATTTGACAATGTGGATATGCAGGAAGGAATCATCCTGTATAAGACAAATTATTTTGTTGGTATCAATTACTTAGGAAGGACTCATCCTGAATAAGACAAAGGTTGATTGTTTTGATTGTTTCGTTGGGAAAGTTGTTTGATTTGACTTAGAGACAATGATGACTTTTTCACCAGATTGATGGGTGACTTAATATGATGTGTGGACAATTGACTGTGTGTGACGAAAAACCCTAAAGGTCTAACCTAGTGCGGCCTCAGGGGCTCGTCGATTGATGGCCTTGCCTACGTTATACACGCAGAGACCTCGTAGTTCGACTTGAATTTGAATGACAAGATTTATTACAAATAAAAGACACGTGTGATATTGAATGTGACAAACCCTAATGGACTGACCTAGTGCAGCCTCGGGGGCTCATCGATTGATGGCCTTGCCTATGTTATACACACAGAGACCTCGTAGTTCAACACGACCAATTACCTTGTCATATAGACATGAATTTATACAAACAAACCTAAACAAAATGACCTAATGCCTCAGGGGCACATCGGAAGATGGCCTTTCCTACGTCCAATTGCAAAGGAAACGTAGATTGAATAATGACAAAGACTGACAAATGCGACAGACTCTGACTCTATTTTTTTTTTAGATTTTTGAGATGTTTTGATTTTTTTTGTCTTTTTGAAGTTTTTTGATGTTTTTGTGTTTTCTCAGGTCATTTTGTGATATTTTTGGATTTTTCTATGGTTTTACATCTTCAACACAACTGATGTAAGAACCAATATGACACATGTCAAGTGTTTTCCCCCAGTCGAGTATAAGACCAATTGATTATGAATAGGATAAAATGGGGGATATGAAATGCACTCGATGTCAACCGCTCCAAGTTATGGGAAATACTACCACCTATTATGACGGATATGTACAAGTGATGGATGGGAAAGATAAGTGATATGTATAGGGATAGGTAGTATGTACAGGGACAAGGACTATGTATAGGGATGCGGACTATGTATGAGGATGTGGACTATGTACAGGGATAGGGACTATGTACAGGGTTGTGGACTATGTACAGGGATAAGGACTATGTATAGGGTATGCTAGAGTAGAATGATAGTAGACAAAGGAGCAGAGTCAACTACACATGGCACCTTTTTGCCAGGTTTTCACCATGGTACCTATCCAAAGGGCCACTGAAGTGGTTTTCACTATTGGATGAATTATTTGTCTTTACTATTTTCTGGATTATCTTTTTATTTTTTTGGTGTTACCAAGACACCTGTTTTCCAGGTTTTCACCTTGGTAACAATTTTTTTCTGATATTTATGATTTTTTTTTGTATTTTTGGCTAATTAAGACAAGGCTCTTAGAAGCTATGCATAGAACTTCTTCAGATGAAGACTATTGATAGGCGAGGACAATGGTTCCCCTTCAGGAGTAGAAAGTTGATATGCTCCTGATCCAAAGGCTTCTGTAACAATATAAGGTCCTAACCAGTTAGGTTCAAACTTTCCTGGTTTGTCTCTTTCTGCTTGATTCTTTGGGTTCTCCATTAAAACCAGGTCACCAATGTCAAAGTTTTTGTTCAAGACCTTCCTGTTATAGCTACGACGAAGGCAATTCTGATATACTTGGAGATGGTCTAGTGCCTTTTGTCTTCACTCATCCAGGAATTCTAGCTCATGGAGTCTCGATACTCGGTACTCTTCATCATCAATGTGCCCTTTCAAGGATACCCTTAGGGAAGGAATCTTGACCTCAATAGGAAGAATGGCTTCAGAACCAAATACCAGTGAATAGGGAGTGGTGTCAGTGGGAGTACAGATACTTGTGCGGTAGGCCCATAAGGCAGGATTAAGCTGTAAATGCCAATCACGACCAACATCATTGATAGTCTTTTTGAGGATTCTAATGATGGTTTTGTTAGATGCCTCTATTTGGCCATTACCTTGTGGGTAGTATGGAGTGGAAAAGTGATGTTGAATATGAAATTCATCACAAAGATGGCAGACTTCTTGATTCTTAAATGGGCGACCATTATCCATGATTATGGACTGAGGGACACCATACTGACAGATGATATAGTTCAGGATAAACTTAGAGATTTGTGTGCCGGTAATGTATCTTATTGGAATAGCCTCAATCCACTTCGTAAAGTACTCAGTGGAAGTGATGATGAATTTGTGGCCATTGGATGATGTGGGATGGATCTTACCTGTGAGGTCGAGTCCCCATTGGGCGAAGGGCCATGGTGATGTTATAGGACAGAGCTCCTATGCTGGTGCATGTATCAAGTCTCCATGAACTTGGCATTGACGACATTTCTTTACAAAGACATATGATTCCTTTTCCATAGTAGGTCAATAATAACCTAGTCTCATAATCTTTTTGGCTAAGGTAGGACCGTTAGAATGGGAACCACATATACCCTCATGCACCCCATGCAAGGTTGCTTGTGCTTCATTAGAATCAAGACATCTCAGTAGGGTATTATCTAAGGCGCGTCTATATAGGGTGTCTCCAACGATGGTGTATTTAGCTGACTTACGAAGGAATGTCCTACGTTGGTTGTTTGAGAGGCCAGTGGGTATGATTTCAGAATGAAGGTCGTCATAGATTTATTTGTACCATGGGGAATTAGGACCAACAATGTCACATACCATTTCTGAATTTGGGATATCGTAGGCTGGGACCAAAAGCTATTCTACCAAAAACTCAAACTTAGGCACGTTGTTAGGAATGTCTAGAAGTGATGCAATTGTAGCCATAATGTCTGCTACCCTGTTTAAAACATGAGGTATCTGATGAAATTCAAATTTGTCAAAGTACTCTTTAAAGCTACCAGCCATGCATTTTTATGGAGCAAGATTCTCATCCTTAGTCTCATAATCATCATTTACCTATCTGATTACTAGTTGAGAATCACCATATACTTGTAGGTTCTTAATTTTCCACTTGACTACCATGCATAACCCTGTCACTAGAGCTTCATACTTTGCTATGTTGTTAGTACATGGGAATGCAATCCTAAATGACATAAGAATGGAATCAAGCTATGGTGTGATAAATAGCATACCAGCCCCTGAGCCATGATTTGTATGTGAGCCATCAAAGTATAGTTTCCATGTTGTGTTTGTGTCGATGGTGAATATAAACTCATTAGGAAAGTCTACAACTAATGGGTAATCTATTTGTATTGGTGCGTTGGCTAACTGATCAACAATGACTTGTCCTTTAATAGCCTTTCTTTCTACATACTAGATATTATACTCACTAAGTATCATAACCCACTTGGCCAGTTGCCCTGTTAATGCTGCCTTGCTGAGAAGATATTTCAAATTATCTATTTTAGCAATCAACATTGTTTGATGGTTTAGCATATAGTGACTTAGTTTTTGGGTAGCAAATACTATTGCAAGATAGGCACGTTCAATGGTACTATAGTTGAGCTCATAACCTACCAAAGTCTGAATGATATAATAGACTGCCCTTTCATGACCTTTATCGTCATTCTGTGCAAGCAATGCTCTGAGTGATGAATGGGTTGTTATAATATAAAGAATCAATGGTAATCCTTCAACAAGTGGCATTAAGATTGGTGGTGTGAGTAAATATTCCTTAATCAGTTGAAAAGCATCTCTGCACCTAGCTGTCCATGCAAAGGGTACCCCTTTCTTAAGTAGATGTTGAAAAGGATGTGTCTTATCTGCTAACTGCACTATAAATATTCTGATGGATTGTAGTCTTCCTTGTAATGTCCTTAGCTGACTGAGATTAGTTGGTGGAGGCGTGTCTATGATTGATTTCACCTTAGCCGGATCTACTTCAATGCCTCGTCTGGAAATGATATAGCCTAAAAGCTTTCGTGATTTGACTCCAAACACACATTTCTTTGGATTGAGTCTCACTTTATACTTCTCCAGCCTTTGAAATATCTTTTCTAAAACCTATAAATGTTCTGCCCTTGTCTTGGATTTAACTATAAGGTCATCGACATAATCCTCCATAAGAGTGTGTACTAGATCATGAAAGATGGTGGTCATGACACGTTGATAGGTTGCTCTAGCATTTTTGAGTCCAAAGGGCATAACATTCCAGCAATATGTTCCCCAAGGACAGGTGAAAGTTGTCTTAGGTTGGTCTTTAGTTGCAATTCTAATATGATTATATCTTGAAAATCCATCCATAAGGGACAACATCTCATACCCTGCTGTTATGTCTACTATCACGTCTGTGTTAGGCAAAGGGAAGTCATCCTTAGGGAAAGCCTTGTTGATATCTCTGAAATCAGTGCAAATACAGATGCTTCCTATTGGTTTAGTGACTGGTACAAGATTGGAAATCCAATCTGCATAGTCGATGGATCTAATGAAACCAACGTCTAACAGTTTCTTGAGTTTTTCCTTGACTAGTAAAGCAATCTGTGTATGCATTTTCCTCAATTTCTGTTTCACTGGTTTGACACCTAGTTGTAAGGGTAAGCGATGTAGTACAAGTTTAGGATCCAACCCAGGCATGTCTACATATGACCAGGAAAAATTTATCTGTCTCTGTGCAAATAAGTTGTGGAATTCTAGCTGCTCTTTTGTTGTCAATGATGGTGTAAAATAAACCAGTCGAGGATTCTCTTCTGTGCCTATGTTGACTTCAACTGATTCTTCAATGAGCATGGGTGAATTTTCCTGTGCAATAGGGAGAATGTTCAAACCTCCATCCATAGGTGCCTCAGAGAGGTTTTCACCTTCAAATGCGTCCTTTCTATTTACTTTTTCATTGTCTAGAGGTGCCTTTCGGTTTTCACCTAGAGACTCATCTTTTTTATCTTGTTTATTCTTTTTCTCATTTTTGTGACTGGAGGGTTGAACAGATTCCCAAAAATATGCCTTGTTGTCCAAGTCAATGGTAAAACCAGCCTTGTGATCACCGCTAGGTATGCCTTCTTGTAATCCCAGGAACTCAGCAATTGCTTCGTCGTTCTCCAAAATGTCTAAGATGGGTGTGTCTTGTTGGTCCCAATCAATGAGTTGGGGATAAACTAAGGGTATGCCATCGTCAGAGTTATCAAAGTTTAATGGGGTCAAGGTAAGGATTGAGTTATTCATATGGTCACAAAAGTCTTGTACTAAGTCTTGTTTTCTCTTAGGTTTAGATCTAGGCGGATTGAGAGGTGGGCCTAATGCCAAGGTTTGGTTATCTGAAATAGATGTATCAGGTTTCCAAGAGGTAGGATCAAGTGATTCCCAATAGTAGTGTTTAAACCATTCCTTTTTTGTCATATTCTTTGGTGGACATGAATTCAATGGATTTGGTGAGGATCTTAACATTAAGTCAAGTTCCCCAAATATCTTGTCAAGGTCCATGGAAGAGGTAGAGGATAGGGAATCCCACTCATAGTTGTTGGAGTCGAGGGAGTCACAGTGTTATTGGTCTGATGGTTTGTAAGGTGTCTTAATATATTTTGAAGCACTTACTTCCTCAATTAAGGGTGACGGGGTACTAGGATCGCCAATTTGAATTGGTTGAAACCCAATCCCCACGCCTTTTGGCCATTGAGAAATAAAGAATGGTTCAATCCTCCCATCTTGATTTAAGCCTAAACCACTCTATCCATTATATCCCTTGCTCTGCATGATTGTGAAACCCTTTCCATATAGATCCGTACAAATGTGGGCAAGTGAGAGAGGTGACATCCTCTGTATTTACGACCTCTTTGCTTAATTATCCCCATCTAGTGAAGTTGTTGTGGGAGGAACGTGTATAGTGACCATAGATTGTCTCCTATTTGATGTAGGTAAACCATGTGACTTAGGAGGAATCAGATGGCTAACACAATAAGATGTCTTCAAGTAATACTCTCCACAACCCTTGTCTTGGATCTCAACCATAGGAGTGGTAGGGATTGAGGGTGAAATAGATGTTCGAGTGAGTGTGGATGGATCAACATAGGGAGATTGATTGGATGATGAAGCCTCTTGGTTTACTGGCACTTGGCGTTGGGGTATCTCTTTTAGATTGGTGCAATATTAGAATGGATCTGGGTCACCATCTATAGTTATTTCAGTGCCATTGTAAGGGAATTTGAGAGACTGATCATATGTGGAAGGGACCACCTTCATGGCATGAATCCATGGTCTACCTAGCATAAGCTTATAAGGAAGGGTGAGATCCAAGACCTGAAACTTTGTCTCCATTACTGCATGGCCAATTCTAATAGGAAGTGTTACCACGCCCTTTGATTTTCATTCCTCATCATCATAAGCTTTAATAACAATACTTTTAGTTGTGTCTATGCATGCTTATGAGAAACATAATGCCTTAATCAATTTTAAAGTGCACAGATTTAACCCTGCTCCTCTGTCTACCAAAACTCGTCTAACTTTGGTGTCATCAAGAAGGACTTCTAGATGTAAAGGGTCGTTATGGTTCATCTTTTCAGTTGATAGTCTTGTTTAGAAAATGTGGCATGATGATTATTGGTCAAGTAGCCCACCATTTCCTAGAAATGATTGACATCAATGTCATTTGGGATAGTGGTGTTTTGTAAAGCTTTATCCAAGATAGATCGATGCTCAGGGGAAATACACAATAGTTCCAAGATTGAGATTTGGGTTGAGGTCTTCCCCAACTGGTCAAGTAGGTTATATTGTGACTTGGAAGGTTGTGGTGTTTTCTGCGAGGAAGGACCTTGGATAGTGATCTTAGTACGACGATTATTGACCACACACTTGGGATTTGTATTGATAGTAATGGTATTAATATTCTCATCGGCAGCGCGAAGGTGATGAATGGTTTTGCCACTATTATAATCATGCTTGATACCCACATAGTTGGCTAACATATTGGTCTTAGTACTCGAACTAGGAACAATTCCTTTTCCATGGTCATGTAGTGGATCAGAAAAGACTTGATGATAAGTGTTTGATGACTTTGGTTTCTGTCCACTAACTTCAATTATTCTCCTTTCGACAAGATCTTGTATGATATTTTTCAGTTGGCAACAATTTTGTAGGTTATGTCCCTTAGTTCTATGATAATCACAAAAGGCATTGTCATCCCACCAAACTAGTTTAAATTTTCCTGGATCGTATTGTCTTGGCTCTTGCAGCTGTATAAGATTATGTTGTAACAATTGCTTGAATACAGACTCTATGGGTTCCCCTAAGGGAGTGAACTCACATTTTTTAAACCTCCTTTGTTGTTGTGAACATTGAGTATTTTGGACCATGTTGGGAGGTTGATCGATAACATTAAGCGTGTTGGAAGAAGTGTGAGGTCCTTGTAATGTGATGATTGGTCCCGCTTTTATAGTTTTAGCATCAACTACCCCATCATTGGTGACGTTTTTGTTGCGAGACCAAAATCTGTTTCTGTCATTGGGAGTGTTTTGCATGATCGAATTTCTATTGGATGTTGATGTCTTAAGTTCGCCTTTTTCAAATTGATCCTTTTCTATTATAACCCATTTTTCCACTAGTTCTAAAAAAAATGTACAAGAATGTACCCTTAAGTTACTCCTTAGTTTTGCATGAAGGTTTTCCTGGAACATATTAACTTTTTGTTTTTCAGGTATCTCGACAGGACACCAATTAGCTATAGTCCATCTCTGGAAGAAAGTGATAAATGTTTCACCTTCATCTTGTGTTGTGTGACACAAGGTTGCTATATTTATCTCATGGTCTATGTTGAAGGAGAATTTCTCAACAAACTTCTCAGCTAGTTCACCTCAAGATCTGATGCCATAGTCTAGACTTGAAAACCACTCTAGTGCAATCCCTACAAGACTTCTTGGAAATAGTCTCATAAGATACGTGGGGTCATAAGCGACATCTATGCATATGGTAGAAAATTCCATTATATGTTCTATTGGATTTTGTTTTCTATTGTACTTAGGGAGATTCAGTATGACATAGCCGTGAGGGAAAGGGGTCATGTACAATGATCTATCAAAGGGGAATGGGCATATGTCCTTTGTGGAAAATGATTTCTTATTTGACACCACCATGTTGTCCATTTGTGTTTGTAGTTTATGCATTTGTGTTTGCAAGACATCAACCAGGGTCAATGATGTGCTGGATGGATTATGTGGATCCATGTAGGTATTCTAAAACCCTAGGTCCCATGATGGGTTTCGATTGAATGTTGGTATTTGAGGTGGGTTTGGATTCGAAATGTTGGTAAATGTGTTTTGGTTTAGAATCTGTATAAATTGGTGTTGACTTGGGATCTGTGTGAACGGATTCCAAGAACCACTCTGGGAGGAGGGATTCTAATTTAGAATCTATGTAAATTGGTGTTGACTTTGAATTTGGGAGAATGGATTCTGATTCGAAATCTGTGTGAATGGGTTTTGACTTTGAATATGGGAGAATGGATTATGGCTACCGATCTGAGAGAATGGATTCTGATTTGGAATCTATGTGAATGTATTCTGACTGCTGATCTAGGAAGATGGATTCTGATTGCCATACTAGAATGAGGAAATGCCCCTTGTTTGTGTAATATGTGGTATAGTACTAGTGGTTTGAACACTAGGTATGGTCGTTGACCAAGGTATGGTACCAATGACGTGAACATTAGGTATGGCTGTTGACTATGGTATGGTACTCGTGACACTAAAATTTGGTGTAGAAGCTGATGTTTTAGATCTTTTACTCCCAACAAGAGGACCGAAGGGAGTGGACGATGATGCCCCTATAGTGAAATTAAATCTTGATGTCATGCTAGACATACCAAATGGAGATGTATGGATTGCCGTACTCTGTGTAGGTATGCTAGATGGTATGGTTGTATTTACTTGAGGTATAGTAGTACTGGCAGTTGTTGTATTTGTCCCTTGTGTAGGTTGAGTTTGTAATGTGCTAATATCAAATCCTATGGGTAAGGTAGCACCTTCAGCTAGCAGTTTGGCTAAGTATCGTTGACGATTGTTTGCTAGGTACTCATCTACAAAAGAGGAAAACTCAGGATCCTGTATTGCAACCTCTATGTCTTCTACTGCAATGTGTCCTTGAGTGTTTCTAGTGGTGAATTTGTCTAATAAATTCCTGTGAGGTCTTGTGGAGAATGGATTGATGAGTTTGTTTGGGTTCGACATCTTTTCTCTCTCTCTTCTCTTAGACCTAGTTTCAACCATGTAAGATAAGCTCAATATGCAAGGAATACAAAACTACGTTTATGGATAGTATGACTCTAGTCTATGTTTTTGGGATTTTATGAATGCAAAATAGGGAATTTTCTAGGATGACGCTAGTCTAATATGACAATATCTAAAGATACAAAGTCTAAGCAAATGTCTAAGGTAATCAATTCTGTAAACCCGAGACGGGGGGACCAACTACCTAAAGTATAACCAAGGCGTCAATTTAGTTAAGTCAAGGAACCAATGTAGGATGAGCATTAAAGACAAGTTGAGTTTCCTAACTAGACTGATGAGCTAGGAGGACTCTCTGTAGGACAAAGGATAAGATGATATGACTAGGTTCAATGACAAATTTTGTTGATGCTATGATTTTTCTAAAGTGTAGATGGTGGACCTATCCTAAAGTTTGTAAAACTGATCTTCCTAGTGTATACACCTAAAAATGGTCACATTACATAGTCTGGTAATTAATTAAATGTTTTTAATATTTAATTAAATCTTTGAATTCCATCTATGTATAAATAAATTTAAATAATTTATTTATATTGTTCATTCTTTCATTTTGATTAAATAAATAAGTTTATTTAATCATCTTTTTCTATTCATTTCTTAATTAATTAAATAAACATTACGATTTATTTATTTAATTATCAATAATCTTGAAATTGAATATTTTATTCAAATAAAGATTAAATATTTCTTCTCTTTTAATTATATTCTTCTAATATCCATTTATAATTAAATATTTCTAAATATTTAATTAAATTCTTCTAAAGTCACATTACAATTAAATATTACAAAATATTTAATTAAATCTTCTATAGTTTTTAAAATCAAAAATGAAATTCAATAAAATTAAATAAATTTATTTATTTAATTAATTTGGGGATTATCTTCAACACCTGTGAAACAAGCTGCCGAAACAGAAAAATTAATTTTCTCTGTTTCTGTGCAGGCTTGTTCCCGTGGGTTGAAGACAAGAATCCATCCTTCTCTCCAACTTACCAACCTCTTCCATTTTCTTCTCAACCTCTCCATCTCTCACCATCCAAACTTACCAGACAACCTCACAGCCGTTGATCTTTTCCAGCCAGGATTGTGCCTGCAAAAAACTATAAATAAGACTGCTGGGTACTTCAAATCATATAGAAGTTTTAAGCAAAAAAATTATAGTTAAATTACAAGTAGTATAAGCATTCACAGCATTCATAGCATTCACAGTATTTTCATAGCATAGCAATAGTAGCATAGCATTTCATGGTATCCATAATCCGTTACCCCTGTGCATAATCCACAGCCCCTGTCCATATCCGTCAGCATTCTCACCTCCATTAACATACAACATATAGAAACTTCATCACTTTGCATACTCATTCTGCAGACAACCATTTGGAGAAGCTAGGCTTACACAATCTGAGAGCAGCAGCTTCGAACAAATCTCTGGAGATAGAGAAAGATGGAACACTTCTGAAGATTTCTTGTTTTTATTTAATTTCATTTCAAATTCTTCAGTTTAAAGTTCTATCAATTGTGTTTTTGTTTTCATTTAGATTAACAAATTAACATTACACACATTTTTGGTGCCCACCATGGGGCTCTTTCCCCTACTTCTCACATCTTTTTGCAGGTTTCTTTGACAGGTTACAGACAAAACAACGGATTAGCGCAAGAAACACATTTCAGAAAGATCATACCTAGTTCAACACATTTGAAAGTTCCTACAGCGCATTTGACAATTCCTGCAGTGCTCATGACAGTTCCTACAACGCATCTGACAATTTCTGCAGTGCTCTTGACAGTTCCTGCAGTGCATCTGACAATTACTGCAGCGCATTTGATAGTTCCTGCAGCGCACCTGACAATTCCTGCAGCGCATCTGACAATTTCTGCAGCGCTCATGATAGTTTCTGCAGTGCCTATGATAAATCCTGCAGCACTTTTAAGGACTATTATAGTGCATGTTTTAAAAACCTGCAACTTGAAATTTGTAATTTTAATACAGTTTAACTGAATCCGACGTAACCGCGGACAGTTGGTAATTTTAAAGTAAAACGAACCAATCCTAGGGTAGACACGTAAAGTAAAAAGAAGCAATCCTAGGATAGACATATAAATGGAATGAACCAATCCTAGGGTAGACACATAAAGTAAAAAATGAAGCAATCCTAGGGTAGACATGTCACATTTCATTTTGGGCTAAAAAGAATTTTGTGTTTGTGTGAAGCAACATCTTCACTTAGCATAGAAAATCTTTATTTTGGGCTTAAAACAAACCGTTGTTTGCTTTGTTTTTGGTGATAGGCCTATGCTCTCCCCTTAACTGGGTGATCAAAATGCCAAACTCACCTATTTTACTTTATGTATTTTTACAATTTTATTAACACCTTTTAGAAGGCCTGCCGTAGTGGGAAAAAGTACTCACCCTACGGGAACGACCTAAGTGGGAACAACTAAAGCCAAGTTTTCCAACCCACTCTAATCAAATGCGGATGGTTGATGAAAATCCCATTCGATGGTAGTGTGC
The DNA here is from genome assembly GCA_007258455.2 of Sequoia sempervirens. Taxonomy (NCBI): domain Eukaryota; kingdom Viridiplantae; phylum Streptophyta; class Pinopsida; order Cupressales; family Cupressaceae; genus Sequoia; species Sequoia sempervirens. The sequence continues at coordinate 60,972,416 of VDFB02075321.1, read as the reverse complement.
ATTGATAACCATCCCCAAAGCCTTTGTTCTAAAGGTAGGGAAGTCTCTCGAGGGAGTCTATCATTTGCCGCACCGAACGGAAACCCTTACTAAGAACTTAGTGTAGTATCTTACCGAGTCAGTTTCTGAACATTATATTAATCACAGTGCAGGGGAGGGAAGAATCTACCCCCAAGATACTCACCATATAACTGCCAAGGATTGTTTTCTCAGGGGATCCGGTATCCACTTCCGTCACTCTGAGTACGCACCTGGAAAAGACAAAAACACGGGCGCCCTTTCGGGGGTGACACGACTGTGTGAGTCGACATAGTTCTAAGATGTAGGCTGTTGATTACTATGATGACCTACTTGAGAAATAAGAGTGAGTCTGTTTGAAATGCTTATCATGTGTAAAACCTGTTAAAACAATTTTTGAATAACATTTTGATCATACACTTGATGTTTAGCATAGGACTTAAGACAATTATTCTACAACTTGTTTGATGTGTTTTCAATACACTAATTCAGATAAGATCATCCAACACTCACTATCACATTGATTACTCTAATGTTACGAGATTGGAAATCCACAACATTTGTAAGGAAATCTGTTTTCAAAAGGATTAAAAAGCCAAAGACACCCTTTAACTACAAGAAACTATTGAAGAAGCAACGATTCTTGTATCAAAGTCAAAATGTTTTACTCAAATATAGAACCTTTCTTCATAGGTATCATGATTGTGTTAGAGGTCTTTCTGATGATTATGCTATAGAACCTTTGTACTCACAAGCTTACTTTCAAAGAAGAACCCTTTCTTAAAGGCATAACCATAGTCAACGCATTCGCTTCAGTTATATTCCCCAACCAGCAATTGAATATTCAACTCGTCCAAATCAAATTTTGCAATAGATAACTTAGATCACATTAGGCATTTATTACCAAATCCATCCTTTTACAAAATTATGATCAAAACTTCATAAAGTGCAAAATCATCATTTTCTTGATCTTTTGCTTAAATTCCCATCAACAGGATTTTCATCCTTTCACTTAGGGAACAACACAAGCTAACCTTTGTAAGTCATGGAATTTTCATTCTATCCTGACTTTCATAGCCATCCTAAATTGCACTATTTCACTCTTTTGATCAAAAGTGAGTAGAATTTGGAACAAAACTTATGCCTGTCTTCACGAGATCTCAAAAAAATATGGAAAAATACGAGGGAGAAACCACTACTAGCAAAATGGGTGACCATACTGAAAAAGAAGAGGATACATTTAATCTTGACGAATTAACAGAAGAAAAGCTTCAAGAAGCAGAACAAGATCCCCAATTCCATACTCTTATGGAAAGAATTTTAGAATGAAACAAAGAAAGATATTTTCTTTCATTAGCTAATCAAGGAGCTAAGTTACCTCACAATTTCAACATAGAAGGGATTAAACAGAATCCTGAAACTCCTCCTACTGACTTTAGTGCCCTTACTCAACAGATAAAAGAATTACAAGGGCAAATAAAAGAAATGCAAGGGGGTACAACAAAGAAGTATGTTTTGGAAGACATATCTCCTTATCCTTTTGATAGGAGTCTTCAAATGATCCCATTTCCAAAACATTGCGAGATTCCTAAGTATGATAGATATAATGGAAAAACTAATTCCATTGACCATGTGAGGGATTTCTGAAATATGAGTCTAGAATTCGCCTATGACAATACCTACTTGATGCGATTATTTCCATGAAGTCTAGGTGTACAATCCATGGAGTGGTTTTCTAAGATCACTCCACCCATCAAAAATTTTGAGGAGTTGATAAATCAGTTTATATCACAATACTCCTACAACATTCAACACCAGATAACAATGCTTGATCTTTGTAAAGTGAAACAAAAAGTAAGAGAACCCTTCACTACGTTCTTGCAAAGGTGGAGAAGGTTATTTGCACGATATTCCCGTCCTATTCCTGAAAAGGAAAAGATGGATATTTTCATCAATAACCTAGATCTAGAATTAAGTTATAGGCTTAATCTTCATTGTCCTCATAATTTTGAAAAGTTGATTGAAAATGCAATAACCATTGAAGGGGCCTTGGTTAAATAGGGAGTGATAAAACTTGATAATCCAAGTACATCAAACCAAAACAACAATGATAAAACAAGGTTTTGGAATAGAAACAAAAAAGTTGTCAATGATGGTATAGTGGATGAAAATAATCTACGAACTAGATCATCTGTCTTTAATTTATCAAGTGCTCCACGAACCAATCAACAAGGAAATACAAATCAACAAGGAAACAACAATCAACAAGGACAAACTTCCAAGCAAGAGAGCATGACCAATCAAAATACCAATCAAAATCATGGTAATTTCAATAACAATTTGAGCAATACCCAAGCATCAAATCCGTCTAGACCTCCATTCTTTTCAAACCAATAGAATTTTACCGCTTTGGGTCAATCTCTTGAGTCCGCTCTCAAGGAGCTTCTCGATAATAAGGTTATCACCTTACCACCACAAAGAGATTATGAACCACGAGTCAAACCACCATCATGGAATGACTTGTATTATTGCAATTATCATCAATGTAAAGGTCATAGAACGAATAATTGTCAAGCTTTGAAAAATCTCGTACAAGATTTAATTGACAATGGCACCATTACAATCGAAGGACATCATACCAATGACGATCATCAAGCATTCAAAGATCCTTTACCAAACTATCAAAAGGGGGAAACATCAGATACCAAGGCCAAAAGCATACATAATGTTGAAGACAATATAATCCGTCACATCTATGTTGATGATCAACGAGTTAATGTTATCAAAATCAAGGGAAAACAAGAATATCAACAAGTTAATGTGACTACGAGAGGACAAGCAAAGGTTGTTCTAAAAGGAAGTTCATCTAAAGCAACTATTCCTTCTCCAAGTCAATATAATTTGGTTGATCAATTCAGAAAAACATCAGCTCAAATTTCCATCCTTGAACTTCTCAAAATATCCCCCATACACAAGAATATTTTAGAAGAAGCTCTTGTAAACAGAACTGTTGATACTGATTTGGATGTAAACAAATTTCAAGCCATGGTGGGACATTTGTCTTCCCCCACTTGTCTTTCATTTTCTGATAAAGATGATGCTTCCATGACACATCCACATAATTCCTTGCTCTATCTTGAAGTCATGATCCATAAACATCGAATTAGACATGTCTTAATAGATGGAGGACCCGGTTTGAATATTTGTACCTTAAAGTTAATAAATGCCTTGGGAATATCAGAAAATTCTATTGATCCACGAAGGAAAATAACTATCAAGGCATATGATGATGAAGAAAGAGCTTCTAAAGGATTAATATTGTTGCTTATTAGAGTGGGACCTGTTGTGAAGAATACATTTTTTCAGGTTCTAGATCGGGATCTTTCCTATAACATACTTTTGGGTCGTCTGTGGATTCATGATATGCAAGCAGTGCCATCAACGTATCATCAATGTATCAAGTTTCCATATGATGGATAGGAAATAACTATACAAGCTGATTACAATAGTACCCAAACTTGTTCAAATCTTCGAGCAACTCAAGATGCCTTTGTACCACACAATAGAGAGGCTCTTGCTATTTCTTCTTCCAATCTACAAGGCCAATTGCAAGAACTGACAAAGAATATTGATACTAAGCTAAATTTTAAAGACAAAGGGGTAGGTGAATATTCATTATCTCTTTCTACCTTACCTCCTTCTCCAAGGTCACATGGTTTTCCAACCTTATCAAATCAAAAGATTGCAACAGCCTCTACATCCCAAGCTTCAGTACCAATCACAAAGTTTGACAGAAAATTCATTAGAGCTAATACCACTGAAGAAGAAGCTAAACATAGGGACATCCTAAATTGGCTATACAAAGGTGAAGATGAATTTATTTTGCACATTAAGTTACCTATAGAACAATATGGTAGGGGGTACGCTATCATGCAGAAGATGGGCTATGAAGGAAATGGTCCTATAGGAAAAAGAAGAGAAGGAATCGTGGAACCAATTCAACCTATTTCAAAACATTCAAGTGATAAAACAGGACTTGGATATGGTAAAGATACAGAAGGCTCTACTTCACAGCAAACACAATCAACTCATGAAGAAGGATTAATGTCAGATAAACCTAATGAATCAGTTTTCCAATTGCAGAATAGTTCAGATGCTGATTCTAATGAATATGAATGGGACACCATTTATAATGATGAATTTTGGAGAGACAAACAAGTTGATACCATACACAAGTATGCACCTGTTCTCATTCAAGGAGAAGGTTCAAGGCCTCCACTTGATTATGCTTTACAAAGTGATCATGACTCAAGTGAGGACGATTCAGATTCTAACGCGATTGATGATCAACAAGAGAATATCATCATAGACCTTGTATACCATGAGGATGATAGCCACATCATGACTTTAACAGTTCAAGACCTTACCCAACCTAATGATCCCATGCCTTTAGTTTATCCAGAACTTATTAATTGGGACATTGATGCACCTATCCATATCCCCACATTCCATGATGATGACATTATAAATTTCCTTTGTTCCTCTAATGAAGAAATAATTGTTTCATCCAAGAATCTCATACTCATGATTTTGATAAGGAGGGTGTCAAGTCTCTTAGCTGCAAAATAAATGAAATAAAAGATGGATCTATTGGTGAAAACCGAAAAATGGCAGTGATAGATCACAACAAGAGAAAAATAAAGAGCGAATCTGACAGTGAAAACCTTTCTGAGGCACTGAAAGATGAGAAACTTGACACTCTTCCTAAACATTATCATGAAAGATCTTCTATTTTGATCGAACCAACAGAATCAATCAACATAAGTACAACAAAGCAGCCAAAAGTTTTGCAAATTGCAACATCATTAATAGTTGAAGAAGTTTTGAAATTCATGGAATTCTTGAAGGAGAATCAAATTAACTTTGCTTGGTCATATGCTGATATGCCAGGGTTAGATCCTAATTTGATAATGCATCATTTATCTATCAAGGCAGGGGCAAAACCTGTGAAGCAAAAGCTCAGAAAAATGCATCCACATGTTGCGTTACTGGTCAAAGAAGAATTAAAGAAGCTTTTGGATGTTGGATTCATTCGAACTATTGATTATGCAGAATGGATTTCCAATATTGTACCTATTTCAAAGCCAGATGGAAGGATTAGAGTTTGTACAAATTTTAGAGATTTGAATAAGGCTTGTCCTAAAGATGACTTTCCTTTGCCCAACATAGATATGATTGTTGATTTAACTGCTGGTCATGCAATGTATTCATTAATGGATGGATTTTCGGGATACAACTAGATAAAAATTGCACCATAGGATCAAGACAAAATGACATTCACATGCCCTTGGGGTACCTATTGCTAGAATGTAATGCCATTCGGGTTAAAGAATGCTGGAGCTACTTATCAAAGAGCAATGACAACAATTTTTCATGACATGATGCATACATTCATGGAAGATTACGTTGATGATTTACTTGCCAACCACACACGAGAAGCGAATACCTAGAAATCTTTGCTGCAAATATTTACCAATGGAGAAGTTCACGTTCGCTCTAAATCCAAAGAAATGTGTTCGTGTTAAGATCCCGAAAACTCCTAGGATACATTGTTTTAAAAGGGGATAGGAGGTTGATCCAAAAGTACAAGCTATGGGCTGACATGCCGCCACTCATTTAAATATTCCAACGCCCAACCCGTCCATAAAATGTTCCAGATGAAATGGGAAGATAAATGTGAAGCAGCATTCAATCGTGATCAAGGCAATATCTTATACACCTACCGCTTAATTCCACCTATTCCATGAGAGCCACTATACTTCATATTTTCAGCAATGACGATCCCGGGAGCATTATAGTAATAAGAAGATTCTACAAAGTAAAGAAAGGGCTATATACTATATTAGCATAATTTTGACAAGACATGAATTAAACTATAGTTTCATTGAGAAAGCTTGCTTCGCAGTGGTGTTTGCTTCTCAAAAGTTACGACACTATATGTTGGTTCATACAGTTAAGCTGATAACCAAGATTGATCCATTAAAATACCTATTAAGCAGAGCTACTTTAACAGGGAGACTTGCAAAATGGGTCATGATCCTAAGTGAGTTTGATATTCACTATGTAGATCGAAAAGCTATTAAAGGACAGGTCATTGCAGATCAGTTGGCTAAAGCACCTTTACAAGAAGAAATTCCAATGCATATTGAGTTTCCTGATGCAGATGTCTTCACAGCAATAATTCAGAAATCATGGACATTGTATTTTGATGGATCTTATACACAATATGGCTCGGGGGCAGGGATTCTCTTTGTTACACCTGAAGGACATACCATTTCACAATCATATCGGTTGATGTTTCCTTGCACAAATAACATAGCTGAATATGAGGCATTGCTCATAGGATTAAAAATAGCATTGGAATGGCTGATTTCGTCAGAGCCCAAAGTCTACGGTGATTCACAACTTGTCATTAATCAAATTAATGATGATTATCAAACTAAAGATGATAAGTTGCTACCTTACAAGAACATGGTGGATGATTATAAAAAGTATTTTGTGTCAATCAAGTTTTCACAAATCCCAAGGATTGATAATAAAGTTGCAGATGCAATGGCTACCATTGCTTCCTTATTACAACTATCAGAAGATCAAACCAAGCATGAATTCTTGGTGGAACAATTGTTTTCTCCCGCCTATGATAATCCTGAGACCCAAGTCATATGTCATTTAACCGGTTCTGATTCACCTTTATATGGCAAGACTTATACCTATTTGAAAGATAATATCTTACCGGATTTTTCCAAACCAAAAAGGAATTTCCATCCGCTAATCTTCCCATATACATTAATTGCCAATATCCTTTATAGACGTGGTCTTGATGGTTCACTCCTTAGATGTCTTGAACATGACGAATCTGAAAAATCCTTACAAGAGGTTCATGGTGGTATTTGTGGAACTCATTCGAGTGGTTTGACCTTAGCCAAGAAACTTGTCAGAATGGGATACTATTGGCCTACAATGGAGAAAGATTCTTTTACTTTTGTCAAGAAGTGTTCTAAATGTCAAATCCACGGGAATCTTATTCATGCACCTGCACAAGAACTACAACCTTTCACTCCGACATGGCCTTTTTCAATGGGGACTAGATCTGTTGGAAAAATACACTCTTCATCATCAAATGGGCATAAATTCATCATTACAAATATGAGTATTTTACAAAATGGATTGAAGCTGTTCCCTAGACAACAAAGGATCGGTGTAAACAAATATCTTCGCTTATTCCTAATTACATTATCTGTGAGATATGGAATTCCTAATTTACTACTTCCACTCCATAATGGAAGGCCTTTCAAGAATCAGAATGTGGATGAACTTTGTGAAAGATTTCACATCCAACATAGATTCTCTACACCTTACCATCCACAAGGTAATGGTCAAGTGGAAGCTTCCAACAAAACAATCTTGAAGATCTTAAAGAAGACAATAAATGATGTCGGTCGTGATTGGCATGTCCAATTAAATCCAGCTTTGTGGGCATACAGAACTAGCATTCGCACACCAACGTGAGCTACCCCATGCCTTGGTCTATGGAGCGTAATAATCTTACCACTAGAGGTTGAAATTCCTTCACTTAGGTCTCTGACTCAAAGGATTGATAAGTGATGAAGACTACAGAGTTTCTCGCCTCCAAGAGCTAGAACTGTTAGATGAAAGACATCAACATGCAGCTGATCATTTGAAGGGTTATCAACAAGTTTTGTCTCGTAGCTACAATCACAGAGTTAAACCATGGACATTTCAAGTAGGTGACTTAGTCTTGAAAGAAAATCCACGCAATCAGCAAGACAGAGAAAAGAAAGGAAAATTTGAACCAAATTGGCTTGGTCCATTTGTCATCATTGCAGCATATGGTTCTGGAGCATATCAATTATCTACGTCAAAAGGGGACCTATTTGAAGAACCAATCAATAGCATTCATTTTAAGAAGTTCTATGTCTCAATTGTCAAAGCCCTCAAAAAAATTACAAAAAATCATAAAAAGTCCCTAAAAATTAAAAAATCATAAAAAGTCCTAAATTTTTTAAAAATCATAAAAAGTCCTGAAAAGAAAATTCAAAGAAATCGGAAAAATCATGAAAAAGTGCAATAAAAGAAAGTGGTGAAAACTTGGCAAACAGGCGCTACTTGTGATAAAAATGGGCTCCTCCATTTATTAGTTTATGTCTTGTATTATCCGTTCATATCTATCATCTGTATATATCTTTTATATCCATATCATATGAACAGGGATCCTTATGTTTCATCATGGCTTGATGAAATTTGTACATATCTTTCATTTTTAGGTTATGTTTACACTGGGGGCAAAATGCAAAAACATAGACTGAACAAGAGAAGAGACAACAAGCTTTTAGAACATCGCAAATAGACACAGAATGAGTTGTCAAAATACAACAAACATTGTTATATCAAATCAACCACAACATGCTTATTCAATGCCAATGGATATCAAAACAACATATTCCACACAAATGTCAAAGCAGAACATCAATGATGATAACCAAATTGGATGATCTTAATCCGAATAAATGTTTGAAATACTTTCAGCAAGATTTGAATGGTTGTTTGATTTTTCTATCATATCTCTGGAGCAATTCAATGATGTACTGAACTAGAAAAGCAAGGAAGGAGTATGATTTTTATTTGTCTGCTGTTTACGAGGAGATCATTAGTACTATGCAAATTGGTCGCGAGACATGCTCTATTACGGATCATTGATGACATTTCAGAATTTGCATAGGAAATGGGTTAACTCTTGTCTGTTTATGCAAGCAATACTCAGGTCATCTCGGTTCAATTATACCTAGATGCTTGTATTAACTTGCTATATTAAAATCATGAAAGCAATACTCAGGTCATCACTGGTGCTAACATACCCTTTGATGCTTGTATTAACTTTCAACATTTCAATGCTCTATGATGATACAAAAAGCACAAATAAGCTTTCCAAATGGCAATATTGTATGTATGTCCTGCATAGTTAGTATAGATTGCATTCATGTTAGAATCTGCATTTTGCATTCATAGATTTCTCAAGAAAACTGGCAAAGAATCAAATGGTTTACATCTTTTTGCATACATGACTGAGTATATTTTGATATTCACAAAAACAACCTTTTATATATCATTTCATACATATTTGCATCAGAAAATCATAAAAATAAAGCATGCATACATAAACATTCATTTACATGTATAATTTGTGTTGTACATCATATTCATATAATCATTCATCAAATGGATTTTATCTCATCTCATATATCATGCATATATATACATCATAAACATGTACAAACATAGGAAAATCATTATATCATAACACATCATACATATAATAAAATAAACACATTTATCTCATCACAAATCATCGCTGCATTTTATATATCTCAAAAATGAATGTCAAAATATACAAGGATGTCAACTATAACATCATCAAAAATGAAATCATCTCAGGGTGTATACAAATGTCTCAAAAGAGTATCACAAAAACATAATCTACAATGCACTAGGCAGTGCTATCCTCTGATGGAGCTGGTCTAGGACCTGTACCCCCTGTCCCTGATGGACCTGCTCCGCCTGTCCCTGGTGGTCCTCCTGGAGGTAATGGTTGTGTGACACCTCTACTTGTAGTCCGAGTGTGACTATGGGTAGATCGTGACCGAGTATAACTCTCCCTCCGCTCAGGTGGAACCGCATCATAATATCTGGTCCTGTAAAACTTGGCCTCTCAAGTGGCTCTAGTCACCTCTCTCATCATATCACCAGCTAGAGTGCTAGCTGCTACTCTCTGTAGACTATTCGCCAAAGCAATGGCCTGCTCACCCCGCTATCTGGCTATATCCCTCTCAGCCGTAACTGAAGTCAACTATCCCTGCAACTGTGTGATCAAGGCTTGTGCCTGTGATAGCTGAGTCTGTAAACCCTGTATTGTACTATGTAGCAATGATAGATGACCTGATACTGCTGGATCTACTGAAGGAGATGGGTCTGTGTGTCTCATTTGTGGTCCACCTCTGCCACCTCTACTACCTCTGCCACCTCTCCTACCACCTCTATCTCCCTCCTCATCACCTCCCTCATCATCTCCTCCACTCTCATCATCATCACTGTCCTCTGAATCGTCATCCTCTGAAGCTGAATCTCTCTGTCGTCATCTCTGTGCAGCAATGGGAGCAATAGCCTCATCAAGATCAAACATACGTGGTGTCAGATGCTCTAGGACATACTAAAAATACTCTGGTCTCGTCCCTGCGTCAAGGACATCCACTCGGTAATCCCACATCACCACTCCTAAACTGGTGAACTCTGCCACTATTGTCTCATATGAAATCTGTGGACCCCATATAGCAAGCTCTGGCTGTCGCCGTGCATAAATGGCCGAACCTACAGGCATACCCTGAATCCATCCAAACTACCGACATACTCGTCCAGCAAGAAATCTCTCAATAATCCATGGAGTCTGCCCAATCAAAAATTTGGAAGTACATACATACGACATCTCCCTCACATCCTCTGGCCATGGCTCACAATCTAAATATGGTCTCCAGCATACTGTATCTAGACTATCCAATAGCCGCTACCAATGCACTAGTTTTCCCAGTCTCGGCTAAGCAATAATATGAGTATATCTCCATCTGTATGATCGAACAGCTGGTCACTGTCCTCGAGTCAATGGATGTAAGACAGCAAAGTGCTCCCATGCCCATATCTATAGTAATGAGCACCCAACAGCAAAACTCTGACCTCTACCATAAACAGTATGATGTAACTCATCATATAAGTGGGCTAGCATCCATGTACCCCACGCATACCGTGTCCCCTACATCACCATACTCTCCAAAACACGACCCCACCCGATCGCGAACCCCTTCGACCTATAGTCAGGGCATAACACACCTCCAATAAATCCTGCAAGTACAGCTGGTAAAGGCGGATATGTATCTGTCATCTCGGCCCATGGGATGAAATATCCAGCGATCTGATCATCTCTGAATATGCATCTCAAAGAATCAGTGCCTCCAACCTCTCGGCTATCAAATACAACTATCTCTCCCATCACTGGGATCTGAAAGATGCGATATACATCCTTAGGGGTCACTGTAATCTCTCCGGTCGGTAAATGAAATGTGTTGGTGTCACTATACCACTGCTCTGCAAGTGCTGTCAATAAAGCCCTGTTGAGGTGAACCTCAGGCATATCAAGCAATGAACTCAATCCACATGCATCAATAACATCTTGATCTGACTGTAATAGCTGTGGTATCAAACTCCATGTACTAGGGAATGCCTCCCGTGAATGCAAAATACCTAATCTCTCCCGTTGACACATCATCAAAGAAAAATCAGTATCAAATCATCATGACGTATCAATCAAACCTAAATATCAAAATATTTATTTTTCATCATCATGGAAAGCAGATAATCAACATCATGTTTATTTTTAACAACTTTAGAAATAAACACATCAATCAAAACTATTTGTTTTTCATCATCATGGAAGGCAGATAATCATAATCACGTTTGTTTTTAACAACTTTAAAAACAAATCTATCAGTTCTTATTTGTTTTCCAACAACTTTGGGAACAAATTTATCACTCACAATAACAGTTAATCAAAGGCGCTACAGAACTAATCACGGGCACTACATAAATCTTTATATGCGCTACAATATCAAAGGCACTACAGAACTAATCACGGGCGCTACAGAATTCCTCATGGGTGCTACAAGATCATATGCACTACAGAAAACATCAAGAGTGCCATGGAAACTATCAAATGCACTACAAAAACAAATGCGCTACGGAAGTTGTTAAGAGCGCTATGGAAATTATTAAGGGCGCTAAAACACCAAATTTTGCAAACAAAACATTGAAAAGCGTGCTTCAAACGGAAAATTTTCAAAACGCAGGAGTTTCACGGGGTACATACCGGGGGTCCGTAGTGTGCTGGCCGCTGATGTCATCAGATACGCTCGAAACGATGCTGGTGAATAGGAAGTGCCATTTTTTTCACTCGAGAGCTCAAAATTTGCAAATTTTACTAGGTTAAAATTGAAAATGACATGGAAAATGACATTTTTAACCTATATAAGGGTAAAATTGGTGGGTTTTATCATATTTTAACATAGCAGGGGCAATTTTTGACATTAATTTTTATTTCATATCTCTTTGGGGCAGTTTCTTCACATTATTATTTTCAAACGATGAATCGACCACTTCAAAATCATAAAAATCAAAAAAATTCAAAAAATTTCAAAATATTCAAAATATTATCGATTCATCGTTCGCGGGGGCATATACCTATCAATAATCGACAGTTAACATCTAGGGAAAATTTCAAAATTCTTTGAAGTAATGTGTAAAACACATCACTTCAAAGAGGGGAAAAATGTATACACCTAAAAATGGTCACATCGCATTGTCTGGTAATTAATTAAATATTTTTAATATTTAATTAAATCTTTGAATTCCATCTACGTATAAATAAATTTAAATAATTTATTTATATTTCTTCATTCTTTCATTTTAATCATCTTTTCTTATTCATTTCTTAATTAATTAAAAAAAACATTACGATTTATTTATATTAATTATCAATAATCTTGGTTTGAATATTTTATTCAAATAAAGATTAAATATTCTTCTTTTCTAAATCTTCTAATATCCATTAAATATTTTAAATATTTAATTAATTCCTCTAATTCAATTCTAATATCCATTCATAATTAAATATGTCAGAATATTTAATTAAATTCTACAAATATCTATTCATAATTAAATATCTCAAAATATTTAATTAAATCTTCCATAATGCAAAAATCAAAAATTAAATTCAATAAATGAAATTAAATAAATTGATTTAATTAATTAATTTGGGGATTATCTTCAACACCCGTGAAACAAACTGTTGAAACAGAAAAATTAATTTTCTCTATTTTTGTGCAAGCTTGTTCCTGTGGGTTGAAGACAGGAATCCATTCTTCTCTCCAACCTCCCAACCTCTTCCATCTTCTTCTCAACCTCTCCATCTCTTCCCTTTCAATTCTACCAGACAATCTCACAGCCGTTGATCCTTGCCAGTCAGGATTGTGCCTGCAAAAATCTATAAATAAGATTGTCGGGTACTCCAAATGAAATAGGAGCTTTCAATAAGAAAATTATAGTCAAATTGTAAGAAGTATAAGCATTCATAGCATTCACAGTATTTTCATAGCATAGCAATAGTAGCATATCATAGCATACTCCATTTACAACCCCTGTGCATAATCCACAGCCCCCGTCCATATCCGTCAGCATTCTCACCTCCATTAGCATACAGCATATAGAAACTTCATCACTTTGCATACTCATTCTGCAGACAGCCATTTGGAGAAGCTAGGCTTACACAATCTGAGAGCAGCAGCTTCGAACAAATCTCTGGAGATAGAGAAAGATGGAACGCTTCTGAAGATTTCCTATTTTTATTTAATTTCATTTCAAATTCTTCAGTTTAAAGTTCTATCAATTGTGTTTTTGTTTTCATTTAGATTAACAAATTAACATTACACACACAACTAAACCCATTTCTTTAAAGAAAAACCATCAATTTGTGTCTCTCCTCATTTTACCCTACTCCTCAAACCCAAAAGTCTCGAGAAAAAAAAGCTCTCTAGTACCCATGCAACAATAGCAAAGGATGAGTCAAAAGCCAACAAAATGAGCACACCCCAAACTTTGATAGCCCAAAGGCTCCAGAAGGCATCTGAAAGCACCACCCACAACCTCTGAAGCTCCATCCTCATCCTCAGAGTCTGATTCTTCATCTCCCTCATCTGCATATTTCAAACCACTCATGTTCCTGCCCGACGATTCCATGTAATATCAGTGTTGGATTTGCATGTGTTTCCATCAATTTTAATCATGAATTTTTTAATATCTTATCAAAACACCATATTGATTAAATAAAATTGAATGAGGGTCGCGCATACTTCACATTAGGTGTGCACGATTGAATTTTGTACCGATTTATTATGATTATGACAACAATTAAACCTATGGTGGTCGTGTGGATGTGTTTTCTTGGTTACTATGGATCATTTATGAATATGGACTGAGTATTTCCAGCCACACTATTTTCTATTTGGATCTTAAAAATGTTTCGACTTATGTTCTTATCTAAACAAACTATGTAGAAACGGGAAATTATGGTGAGGTTTAAATATATACAAGTTAGGTTGAGCATTTAAAGACATAATATTTAGGTTGGAGACTATTGAAAGACAATGACTTTTACCTTGTAATGAAATCCAGTACTTGAGGGAGAGTGAAATTAAGGTCATATTTTTTGATGGTATACCTAGGGGACCTATAATCTAGAATACTATTCTTTAATCTAGAGAGTTATTGAGAAAACACATAAAGTGGAAAATTGTTAATGAGAGAAATGTAACTTTCTTGTTGGAATAACAATATTTTAAGTCCCATTTCACATTGAGTTCTAGAACAATAGAAGATTGGGATCTTCTAAATGGAGATCACTAATTCTCTATTTTCCATTCAAATATGAGCAATATGGGGTGCATATCTAAATTCTAACCATACATATAATCAACAACCAAATTTTTGAGAGGTAAGAATGATGTGTACCAGACACCAAAGTTGTTTTTTCAAATCTTGCTCTTCATAAATCTTCAACCTAAAACCTACAAATCACACATCATAGAGAAGAAAATGTTGATTGTTAGGGGATAGGGGTTTGTCTTGGTCAAACCCTATTTTAGTAATCAAACTTGATAATGAATTGAAACATGTAATTGAAGGAAATTGAAGGAATGGCAAGTGAACATAACAATGTCACAACTTACCATACCAATATTGAAACCTTGGAATGAAATCAACATGTAGAAATCTCCATGGATGTGATTCTTGATCATGAAGATGATATCTTGAAATACTTGAAGTGATCTTGAATGCTACATAAACATGATTCCTCTATCAACATGCATGCCTTCAACATGATAATGGATCCTTGATTGCTGCAATAAGACTGTGATAATCTTCCCTTGAATGCCTTGATAATGCTCTTGAAGATGTTCTCTTGATCTAGAGTGCTTAGTGTGTAAGATCTACTTCTTGGTGTGTGATTGTCTTCTTGTTGTGTGTCTGTCTTCTTGTTGTGTGATCGTATTCTAGTTGTGTGTTTTCAAATGAGGATGAAAGGTCTCCTTTTATAGAGGAGAGTTAAGTGAGTGACTAGAATAAGGATCATGATCAAGGGCCGAGATTAAATTAGAAAATAATTTAATCAAGGGTGGAGGTTAATTGAGAGAACAAAGATATGGATCAATGAGCTAAAATTAAATAAAAGGTATTTAATTTTACTGGCCAACATAGGAGAAATAAATAAAATATTGATTTTATTTATTTAAAAAGAAAGGTGAGAATAAATAATTAGATAATTAAATAATTAAAATTAATTATTTAATTATAGAAGAAAGGTGGAGTGTTAAACATTAAATAATTAAAAATAATTATTTAATTATAGAAGAAGAGGGAAAAGATAACTTTTGAATTAAAATAATATTTAATTCAAAAAGTGGGAAAAATGACAAAATATTAAATAATTTAAAATAATTATTTAATTATAGATAGAAAAAATAATAATTAAATAAGTAAGAATTTATTTAACTATAGAGGAAAAGAATTTATTTAATTAATCAAGGGAAGAATAAAGAGAAAAAATGAATTAATTAAATAATTAAAAATTATTTAATTAATAAAGGATTGGGCTTGTGGATGCAAAATAGGACCAAATAAGACGGGCCCAAACAAGTGTGAAAATGTAAAGGGATACATTTTTCTACACTACAGTTCTCTTAACAATATTTTAATAAACCATTTAGGCTCACTTGTGAAAGAATAATTTTGCATTCGAGTAACAAACCATTGGAAAAAAATAGGATTGCTACCACGATCATAGCAAAATGCATATTACTTCTAGAGATATTTAAAGGATACTTACCGATTATAGAATCCCAATATTCCCTACTAAAGATTGACTCTTATTGATTTAGGATAACTATGGTTTCTTTTTGGTCAAATTTTCTTATGGGTTGATCCTCAATCCCCCTAATATGAATTACATTTGCAATAAGATATGGAATCATAATATTTTTCCTAAAGTCAATTTTTTTGTTGGTTGTTACTCATATTAAAATTCTCCCTTTGGATAATCTACAAAAAGGTATTTCATATTGCTAATAGATGTGTTTTATGTCATAAGGAGGAGGAAATAGTTGACCACGTATTCTTCCATTCTAAGTTCTCTAGATCCATTTGGGAAATAAATATATATAAATTTGGTATTTGTTGGCTCATGAATAAAAAATGTTAAGTTTTGTGCAAAACTAGTATTCTCCTTTCTCATATCTTCTTATTAAGGAAATTTAGGAAAAAATTCCTCCTAATTTGGTTTGGGGAATTTGGGAGGAGAAGAATAATTATATCTTTCAAGAAATGGGGAGGAGTGATGATGAGGTTTTCTTTACATGTCTAATATTTTGGCTTAGAGTATTTCCAGTTCCAAAACCAAAAACTGAATGACTTTCCTTTTCCTAGAGAAGTTCATATTACAAAAAGTTGGGTATATACAAATATTTGGATAAAGTGGACCTGACTAGAAAAACGGTCTATACTAACACCTCTTGGGAACCCCCTCCTCCTAGTTGGGTCAAACTAAACATTGATGGGGCCTCTAAGGGTAATCCAAAGATGGTTAGTAGTAGAGGCCCATTATAAGATCATATGAAGTGAACTAATTGCAAATTATTTTGGAGGATTGGGTTTCAAGATGAATCATGAAGTTGAGTCCTCTACTAGTTTTTTGGGTATCAATTTGGCTACATCTCTAGGTGTTTAAAATTTATAAATTGAAGTTGACTAAAAAATTATTATTGAAGATATTCATGGTCTTTCTATACATCATTGGATGATAAGAGATATGATTCATGATATACAAGGTCTAATAAAAAACTTGGAGAAGGTTAAAGTTCTTCATACTAATCGAGAGTGGAATAAGGTGGAAAATTCTATAGTCAATGTGGGAATTAACTTGTATCATTGTTATTGCTAGAATAGAGTGATTAAATCTCCCTAGGTCTATATCTCTATTTTGAAATGATAAAGTTTAGTAAGATTATGGATAAGAGGTGGATCAAGATTCCTTTAAATTATAGGGTAAATATTATGTATTTGATTTATATTAATATTTATTTAATTATTTTTATAATCAATTGGAAGAAATCATGGGAGATATATTGAAGAGGTAGCTCTCATGTACATTATCTTACTTCATAATGATTGGCTTCACATGAAACACTAGATGTTTACCATTATGTGAAGGAAATTTTAAAATCATACAATGTTTTTATGATATTCCTCCATTGATTGCATATTTATGACAAAGGTGGCTTCTCACAATATATTAATTGCATCCTTATCAAGAGCTTTAGCATATCTCAATCTATTGGTTGCTATTATTTTTATACTATGAATTTGACGATGGATGGGGAAAGATTTTGAATGGAGCCCATCCCTTGTGAAGCAACTAAAAATGATAAAACCTAGAGGTATATCTACAAATAAGGAGGTATCACTCTTTATTTGGAATTCTTGAATTGATTCAATCGAATTCTCTCTATCTAGTTTTTAGACTCATGAAACAAAAAATCAGCACAAATTCGGGGAGTTATCTTTGAGGTTATGCAAGAAGCCATCGTTACTACAACATGACTCAAAATTGGAGGAGAAAAAGTCTACAAATTAAGAAAAATTAAGGATGAAATATTTTTTCTAAATGATGGTCAATGTCTCATCAAGTTCTAGAATTGTTTCAATGGGGAGATAAATTTACTTTGTCTCAAGAGAGGCTCAATGGTACAAATACTATGACTAGAAGATCAAATAGATTAACAACCAAACTTCCTAAGTTGTAGGAGATATATTTTTCAAGTGACACTCTAACATAGAAAAGTATAGAAGAACTAAGATTATAGAGGATAGCACCCCTGAGCACACTCCTTTGATGAAATGGGATTCCCCCTTATACTAATTTTGAAGTTTTGGAAACTACTAAGCCACTGAATCTAAGGATAGCCCTCAAGTTCCTATTGTTGAAATCCCCCATATCTCTAAGGCCTTGGTGATTTTTCTCTATTTATTTTTCTTAGGATCTACTATTTTTGACTAGTTTCTTTTATGATATTGAGCTAATATTTCTAGCTATATGGCTTTATTTTGGTTTTTGTTTAGGAAATTTTTGTAAGGTGATGAGACCCTTTTTCCCACTTAATCTAATAAAACAATTATCTATTCATATTTCTCTCTTGAGTAAAATCAACATATACAATTTGAGGAAAGGTTTCTCGAACTTTAAGAAGGGGAGTTTATTCTTCAAGGGTGATAGTATGAGGGACCACCAAAGACCTCCCTTCTCCCGCCAAGTAGGTAAAGAATCTTTTCTACAAGTTCCAATGACATCCAAAGATGATCTACTATGGTCGATGGTTTTAGGTCCTATAAGTTAAAATACATCCTATTAATGGTTGTAATTTGTATGGAGTTTATTCTTGTATGATTTTATATGGTTGTACTAGATTTGATGAACTATTTTTCTCAAATGACATTGTGAATCAGATTTCCATAGATTCCAGTAGGAGAAATGATGCCCATGCCACATTTTTTATTGTAGACTCCCATTGTTGGTAAGTCTTCTCTGAATGAAATTTTTTCCTAGATTTTGAGAGCTTCTTTATAGTTCATTCAATGATCACTTGAGTACATCTGCACTTCTTTAGGTAACCCGGTAGCTAGGGTTTTCTTGGGACTACTATGTATCTCTCTTTTGGGGCTTCCTCTTTCTAAATAAAGGCAACTTTCTACTCATTTGCAAGGTTTCTTCCTTTTTTGGTTTTCTCTATAAGAACTTTACATCTCTACAACTCTACTTTTAAAATATGCTCCATGCCTTCGTATCAATAAAAACTACCATTTTACCTCTTTTCACTTTTGATATGTTGTGTAAAATTCTCTTACCTTCATGTATGAATGATTTTTTTTTCTTCTATGGTTGTATGCTATGTTGTATTCATTTGTAGGTGCTAACTATGGGTTAACGATTTCCCTCTTAGTGCTTGTCAAGCTCCAACCTCTATACATGCTTTCAACAATTGTGAAATAGAGAACTACATGTACTTAGTTCTTCAAGTAGTATAATTGTGTCTCTATGCTATAGTGGGTGGGAAGAATCATTTAATCTAGGTGCATCACGACACTTTCCTTTTATGTATTACTTCTTACCCTTTTCCCCAGAGATTCAATAGAATAGGATTAGTTGTAGGTTTATGTAGTGTTGGATTGTTCCAACACTCTTGCTTCTATATTAGAAAAGGAACCAACCTTCTTTGGAGGTTTGATCTCATCTGCAAGGTCCCACACCTTAAGATCATTCTCATGTTTCATTGAGATGTTGAATTCATCATTCAACAAAGGATGTAATTCAGATTGGCAACATGATCCATCTAAATTTCCATGTTTGTGAGTGAAAAATAATAAGAAAATATTAAAAAATGAAATTTATCATGCTAATTAAATATATTATAGAAAAATGATTATTTAAAAATGAGAAAACACTTATCTTACTCTATAAAAAAACTATTTTTCTTGTAAAAGAGAGTTGATTCATTAGAAAGAGAAAAATGGGAGATAAGTAAAATAATTAAATATAATTTATGGGAAAACAGTCTTAGGCTATCAAGGTATACATCATTTGTTTCATAAAAATACTAGTCTAAGATCCCTATATCTAGTTCCTTACTATAAAATTCAAAATTCAAAAATTTCAAACATTTTTATTACAAAGGTCGTTTGATACAATCATAGGGAATTTTATATTTTAGAATAACTAAAAAATTGAAGACCCTTACCTACTCTAAATTGGTCATTCAAACAATGAAAATACTAATGACATAGGTTAAGACCATCAAAGAATATACATTATCCATTTCATAAAAATACAATTAAGAGTTGGTAGACATGAATGCAAAATGTTGAAGCATAGACAAGACACGTGAACTATTTTAAAAATTACCTCAAAGAGATGTGTACTCTTGATTTACAATGATTGTAAGATATCCATAAAATTGATTTTTAAAAAGTGCTTTGGAAAATTTCAAGTAATTGCAATTGGTAGGTGTAAATCTAAATTCTTCTTGCACGCCAAAATTGGAGCTTTGGAGCATAAATGATAGAATTTTTTTATTACGTTTTATATAGTCACAACTTCTCTAGTAGATGTGTATGCAAAGCATGGGAGAATAGACAAAGAATGTGAATTATTTGAAATAATGTCTCAAATAGATGCAGTCACATGGACCACAATGATAATAGGATACATGCACAAAATATACTTGTTTAAAAGTCTATAAACTTTTAAGCAAATTGAATTGGTATATTTAAAGATAGACTCAACAAGATTCTCTACAATCCTCCTTTCTTGTGCCAAAATAGGAGCTTTGGAACAAGCCCAGGGTATGGAAATCCATCTAATAAGAATAATATAAAGGGGATTTTTTTCAAATTTAATAGTTGTTGTTGCTTTGATAGATATGTATACAAAATGTAGAACCATACACAAGGCATGTGGATTTTTTGAAATAATGCCTCAAAAAGATGTTATCTCATGGAATACAATTATTGTAGGTAATGCACAAAAATATTCAAATTGATAACTTGATAAGGCTTTAGAAAATTTTAAGCAAATGCAATTGGTAGATGTAAATCCAAATTACATAATCATTTCCAACATCCTTCTTGTATATGCTAAAATGGGTGCTTTGGAACATGATACATGGGTATCCATCAAAGAATTGGAAGGGAGATTATTGTTAGATATTATAGTTCAATATGCTCTAGTAGACATGTATGAAAATATGGAAGAATAGATGAGGCAATGAGCTATTTAGGAAAATTCCTCAAATAAATATGGTCTCATGGAATGTCGTGATTGTAGGGTATGCACAAAATGGATTGTCTAAAAAGGCTTTACAAATTTTCAAGAAAATGTAATTAAATAACATTAATAAAAATAATACAATTTAAAAAAATTAGGGTTGTAAAAGAATAAATGTAAAGTCTAATCCTTATTTGATGATTTACACAAGCACATAGCTCTAGTGGAAGAGGGCAAAGAGGTGGTTGAATAAAAATAAAATTTCATCAGTATATTAAAATAAAGTGAGAATGAGCCTACATAATTGTTGAAATTTCCTTAAGTTATTTTGTGTGGGATGGTGTATTTAATTTG
>VDFB02075321.1:60883361-60946634 GCA_007258455.2 Sequoia sempervirens | reverse complement strand
GATAATAAGGTTATCACCTTACCACCACAAAGAGATTATGAACCACGAGTCAAACCACCATCATGGAATGACTTGTATTATTGCAATTATCATCAATGTAAAGGTCATAGAACGAATAATTGTCAAGCTTTGAAAAATCTCGTACAAGATTTAATTGACAATGGCACCATTACAATCGAAGGACATCATACCAATGACGATCATCAAGCATTCAAAGATCCTTTACCAAACTATCAAAAGGGGGAAACATCAGATACCAAGGCCAAAAGCATACATAATGTTGAAGACAATATAATCCGTCACATCTATGTTGATGATCAACGAGTTAATGTTATCAAAATCAAGGGAAAACAAGAATATCAACAAGTTAATGTGACTACGAGAGGACAAGCAAAGGTTGTTCTAAAAGGAAGTTCATCTAAAGCAACTATTCCTTCTCCAAGTCAATATAATTTGGTTGATCAATTCAGAAAAACATCAGCTCAAATTTCCATCCTTGAACTTCTCAAAATATCCCCCATACACAAGAATATTTTAGAAGAAGCTCTTGTAAACAGAACTGTTGATACTGATTTGGATGTAAACAAATTTCAAGCCATGGTGGGACATTTGTCTTCCCCCACTTGTCTTTCATTTTCTGATAAAGATGATGCTTCCATGACACATCCACATAATTCCTTGCTCTATCTTGAAGTCATGATCCATAAACATCGAATTAGACATGTCTTAATAGATGGAGGACCCGGTTTGAATATTTGTACCTTAAAGTTAATAAATGCCTTGGGAATATCAGAAAATTCTATTGATCCACGAAGGAAAATAACTATCAAGGCATATGATGATGAAGAAAGAGCTTCTAAAGGATTAATATTGTTGCTTATTAGAGTGGGACCTGTTGTGAAGAATACATTTTTTCAGGTTCTAGATCGGGATCTTTCCTATAACATACTTTTGGGTCGTCTGTGGATTCATGATATGCAAGCAGTGCCATCAACGTATCATCAATGTATCAAGTTTCCATATGATGGATAGGAAATAACTATACAAGCTGATTACAATAGTACCCAAACTTGTTCAAATCTTCGAGCAACTCAAGATGCCTTTGTACCACACAATAGAGAGGCTCTTGCTATTTCTTCTTCCAATCTACAAGGCCAATTGCAAGAACTGACAAAGAATATTGATACTAAGCTAAATTTTAAAGACAAAGGGGTAGGTGAATATTCATTATCTCTTTCTACCTTACCTCCTTCTCCAAGGTCACATGGTTTTCCAACCTTATCAAATCAAAAGATTGCAACAGCCTCTACATCCCAAGCTTCAGTACCAATCACAAAGTTTGACAGAAAATTCATTAGAGCTAATACCACTGAAGAAGAAGCTAAACATAGGGACATCCTAAATTGGCTATACAAAGGTGAAGATGAATTTATTTTGCACATTAAGTTACCTATAGAACAATATGGTAGGGGGTACGCTATCATGCAGAAGATGGGCTATGAAGGAAATGGTCCTATAGGAAAAAGAAGAGAAGGAATCGTGGAACCAATTCAACCTATTTCAAAACATTCAAGTGATAAAACAGGACTTGGATATGGTAAAGATACAGAAGGCTCTACTTCACAGCAAACACAATCAACTCATGAAGAAGGATTAATGTCAGATAAACCTAATGAATCAGTTTTCCAATTGCAGAATAGTTCAGATGCTGATTCTAATGAATATGAATGGGACACCATTTATAATGATGAATTTTGGAGAGACAAACAAGTTGATACCATACACAAGTATGCACCTGTTCTCATTCAAGGAGAAGGTTCAAGGCCTCCACTTGATTATGCTTTACAAAGTGATCATGACTCAAGTGAGGACGATTCAGATTCTAACGCGATTGATGATCAACAAGAGAATATCATCATAGACCTTGTATACCATGAGGATGATAGCCACATCATGACTTTAACAGTTCAAGACCTTACCCAACCTAATGATCCCATGCCTTTAGTTTATCCAGAACTTATTAATTGGGACATTGATGCACCTATCCATATCCCCACATTCCATGATGATGACATTATAAATTTCCTTTGTTCCTCTAATGAAGAAATAATTGTTTCATCCAAGAATCTCATACTCATGATTTTGATAAGGAGGGTGTCAAGTCTCTTAGCTGCAAAATAAATGAAATAAAAGATGGATCTATTGGTGAAAACCGAAAAATGGCAGTGATAGATCACAACAAGAGAAAAATAAAGAGCGAATCTGACAGTGAAAACCTTTCTGAGGCACTGAAAGATGAGAAACTTGACACTCTTCCTAAACATTATCATGAAAGATCTTCTATTTTGATCGAACCAACAGAATCAATCAACATAAGTACAACAAAGCAGCCAAAAGTTTTGCAAATTGCAACATCATTAATAGTTGAAGAAGTTTTGAAATTCATGGAATTCTTGAAGGAGAATCAAATTAACTTTGCTTGGTCATATGCTGATATGCCAGGGTTAGATCCTAATTTGATAATGCATCATTTATCTATCAAGGCAGGGGCAAAACCTGTGAAGCAAAAGCTCAGAAAAATGCATCCACATGTTGCGTTACTGGTCAAAGAAGAATTAAAGAAGCTTTTGGATGTTGGATTCATTCGAACTATTGATTATGCAGAATGGATTTCCAATATTGTACCTATTTCAAAGCCAGATGGAAGGATTAGAGTTTGTACAAATTTTAGAGATTTGAATAAGGCTTGTCCTAAAGATGACTTTCCTTTGCCCAACATAGATATGATTGTTGATTTAACTGCTGGTCATGCAATGTATTCATTAATGGATGGATTTTCGGGATACAACTAGATAAAAATTGCACCATAGGATCAAGACAAAATGACATTCACATGCCCTTGGGGTACCTATTGCTAGAATGTAATGCCATTCGGGTTAAAGAATGCTGGAGCTACTTATCAAAGAGCAATGACAACAATTTTTCATGACATGATGCATACATTCATGGAAGATTACGTTGATGATTTACTTGCCAAATCTCACACACGAGAAGAACATCTAGAAATCTTGTCAAAAATCTTTACCAGAATGGAGAAGTTCAATGTTCGTCTAAATCCAAAGAAATGTGTCTTTGGTGTTACATCTGAAAAACTCCTAGGATACATTATTTCAGAAAAGGGGATAGAGGTTGATCCAGAAAAGGTACAAGCTATAATGGATATGCCGCCACCATGAAATATCAGTCAGCTTCGATCATTGCAAGGATGAATACAATCTATCAGAAGGTTTATAGCTCAACTGGCAGATAAAAGCTTACCATTTACACATTTATTGCATAAAAATGTTCCATTCAAATGGGAAGATAAATGTGAAGCAACATTTAATCAGATCAAGAAATATCTTATGCACCCACCAGTTTTAATTCCACCCATTCCAGGAGAACCACTCATACTCTATATTTCAGCCACAAAAGTATCCTTGGGAGCATTGCTAGCACAAGAAGATTCTATAGGCAAAGAAAGGGCCATATACTATATTAGCAGAACTCTAACAACTCATGAATTAAACTGCACTTTCATAGAAAAAGCTTGCCTTGCAGTGGTGTTTGCTTCTCAAAAGTTGTGACACTGTATGTTGGCTCATACAGTTAAGCTGATAACCAAGATTGATCCACTAAAATACTTATTAAGCAGAGCTACTTTAACAGGGAGACTTGCAAAATGGGTAATGATCTTAAGTGAGTTTGACATTCACTATGTAGATCAAAAAGCTATTAAAGGATAGGTCATTGCAGATCAGTTGGCCGAAGCACCTTTACAAGAAGAAAATCCAATGCACATTGAGTTTCCTGATGTAGATGTCTTCACAGCAACAATTTAGAAATCATGGACATTGTACTTTGATGGATCTTATACACAATATGGCTCGGGGGCAGGGATTTTCTTTGTTACACCTGAAGGACATACCATTTCACGATCATATCGATTGATGTTTCCTTGCACAAATAACATAGCTGAATATGAGGCATTGCTCATAGGATTGAAAATAGCCTTGGAATGGCGGATTCAAGAGCTCCAGGTCTACGGTGATTCAAAACTTGTCATTAATCAAATTAATGATGACTATCAAACTAAAGATGATAAGTTGTTACCTTACAAGAATATGGTGGATGATTATAAGAAGTATTTTGTGTCAATTAAGTTCTCACAAATATCAAGGATTGATAATAAAGCTGTAGATGCAATGGCTACCATTGCTTCCTTATTACAATTATCAGAAGATCAAACTAAGTATGAATTCTTGGTGGAACAATTGTTTTCCCCCGCCTATGATAATCCTGAGACCCAGGTCATATATCATTTAACCGGTTCTGATTCACCTTTATATGGCAAGAATTATACCTATTTGAAAGATAATATCTTACCTCTGGATTTATCTTGCAACCAAAAAAGGAATTTCATCCGCCAATCATCCCGTTATACCTTAATTGCCCATATCCTTTATCGACGTGGTCTTGATGGTACACTCCTTAGATGTCTTGAACGTGACGAATCTGAAAAAGCCTTACAAGAGGTTCATGGTGGTATTTGTGGAACTCATTCAAGTGGTTTGACCTTAGCCAAGAAACTTGTCAGAATGGGATACTATTGGCCTACCATGGAGAAATATTCTTTTACTTTTGTCAAGAAGTGTTCTAAATGTCAAATCCACGGGAATCTTATTCATGCACCTACACAAGAACTGCAACCTTTCACTCCGACATGGCCTTTTTCTCAATGGGGATTAGATCTTGTTGGAAAAATACATCCTTCATCATCAAATGGTCATAAATTCATCATCACAACTACGAAGTATTTTACAAAATGGATTGAAGCTGTTCCTTTGACAACAGTGACTGGTAAAAAAATATCTTCATTTATCCTGAATTATATCATTTGTAGATATGGAATTCCTAGTTCTATCATCACTGATAATGGAAGACCTTTCAAGAATCAGGACGTTGATGAACTTTGTGAAAGATTTCACATCCAACACAGGTTCTCTACACCTTATTATCCACAGGGTAATGGTCAAGCAGAAGCTTCCAACAAAACCATCTTGAAGATATTGAAGAAGACAGTAAATGATCCCGGTCGTGATTGGCATGTCCAATTAAATCCAGCTTTGTGGGCATACAGAACTAGTATTCGCACACCAACAGGAGCTACCCCATATGCCTTGGTCTATGGAGCAGAAGCAATCTTACCACTAGAAGTTGAAATACCTTTACTTAGGGTCTCACTCAAGGGATTGATAAGTGATGAAGACTACAAAGTTTCTCGCCTCCAAGAGCTAGAATTGTTAGATGAAAGACATCAACATGCAGCTGATCACTTGAAGGGTTATCAATAGATTATGTCTCATAGTTACAATCACAAAGTTAAACCACAGACATTTCAAGTGGGTGACTTAGTCTTGAGAGAAAATCCACGTAATCAGCAAGACAGAGAAAAGAAAGGGAAATTTGAACCTAACTGGCTTGGTCCATTTGTCATCATTGCAGCATACAGTTTTGGTGCATATCAGTTATCTACGTCAGAAGGGGACCTGTTTGAAGAGCCAATCAATAGCATTCATCTGAAGAAGTTCTATGTCTAAAAATCATAAAAAATCCTGAAAAAATAAAAATAAAAATCATAAAAAGTCCTGAAAAAATAATAAAAAAAATCATAAAAAGTCCTAAAAAATTAAAAAAAAATCATAAAAAGTCCTGAAAAAAATCCAAAAAAATCATAAAAAGTCCTAAAAAAAACCCAAAAAAAATCAAATCATAAAAATCATGAAAAAGTGCAATAAAAACAAGTGGTGAAATCTTGGCAAACAGGCGCTACTTGTGATCAAAATGGGCTCCTCCATTTATTAGTTTATGTCTTGTATTCACTTTCGGCATCATTCATCCATATCTATCATCTGTATATATCTTTTATATCCACATCATGCAGCGGGATCCTTATGTTTCATCATGGCTTGATGAAATTTGTACATATCTTTCATCTTTAGGTTGTGTTTACACTGGGGGCAAACACAGAAACATAGATTGAACAAAAGAGGGACAATGAGCTTTTCAAACATCGCAAACAGATACAAGACGGTTTGTTAAAATACAACAAACATTGCCATATCAAATCAACCGCAAAATGCTTATTTAATGCCACATCACATCAAAACAATATGATCCAAACAACTATCAAAACGAGAATATCAATGATCATAACTAACTTGGATGATCTTAATCTAAATAAATGTTTGAAATACTTTAAGCAAAATTTGAATGGTTGTTTGATTTTTCTATCATATCTCTGGAGCAATTCAATGATGTACTGAACTAGAAAAGCAAGTAAAGAGTATGATTTTTATTTGTCTACTGTTTGCAAGGAAATCATTAGTACTATGCAAATTGGTCATGAGACATGCTCTATTACGGATCATTGATGACATTTCAGATTTTGCATAGGAAACAGGTTAACTCTTGTCTGTTTATGCAAGCAATACTCAGGTCATCTCGGTTCAATTATACCTAGATGCTTGTATTAACTTGCTATATCAAAAATCATGAAAGCAATATTTAGGTCATCACTGGTGCTAACATACCCTTTGATGCTTGTATTAACTTTCAACATTTCAATGCTCTATGATGATACAAAAAGCAAAAATAAGCTCTCCAAATGGCAATATTGTATGGATGTTCTGCATGGTTAGTATAGATTGCATTTATGTTAAAATTTGTATTTTGCATTCATAGATTTCTCAAAAGCTGGAAAAGTATCAAATGGTTCATATCTTATTGACTATATGACTGAGTATATTTTGACATTCACAAAACAACATTTCATACATCATTTCATATGTATTTGCATCAAAAAATCATAAAAATATAGCATGCATACATAAACATTCATTCACATGTATAAATTGTATTGTACATCATATTCATATAATCATTTATCAAATAGAGTTTATCTCATCTCATATATCATGCATATATATACATCATAAACATGTAGAAATAGGGAAACCATTATATCATAACATATCATGCATATAGGAAAATAGGCACATTTATCTCATCACAAATCATCACTGCATTTCATATACCTCAAAAATGAATGTCAAAATATACAAGGATGTCAAGTAAAAATGATATAACATCATAAAAAATGAGATCATCTTAGGGTGTATACAAATGTCTCAACAAAGTATCACAAAAACATCATCTACAATGCACTAGGTAGTGTTGTCCTCTGATGGAGCTGGTCTGGGACTTGTACCACCTGCCCCTGATGGACCTGCTCCGCCTGTCCCTGATGGTCCTCCTAGAGGTAATGGCTGTGTGACACCTCTACTGGTAGTCCGAGTGTGACTATGGGTAGATCGTGACCGAGTATAACTCTCCCTCCGCTCAGGTGGAACCGCATCATGATATCTGGTCCTATAAAACTCGGCCTCTCGAGTGGCTCTAGTCACCTCTCTCATCATATCACCAGCTAGGGTGCTAGCTGCTATTCTCTATAGACTATCCGCCAAAGCAATGGCCTGCTAGCCCCGTTGTCTGGTTGTATCCCTCTCAGCCATAACTGAAGTCAACTGTCCCTACAACTATGTGATCAAGGCCTGTGCTTGTGATAGCTGAGTCTGTAAACTCTGTACTGTACTCTGTAGAGAGGATATCTGACCTGCTACTACTAGATCTACTGAAGGAGATGGATCTGTGTGTCTCATCTGTGGTCCACCTCTACCACCCCTGCCACCTCTCCTGCCACCTCTCCTGCCACCCCTATCACCACCCCTACCATCACCACCATCATCTCCCTCTGAGTCCTCATCTCCTCCACTCTCATCATCATCACTATCCTCTGAATCATCACCCTCTGAAGCCGAATCTCTCTGTCATCATCTTTGTGTAGCAACAGGAACAATAGGCTCATCAGGATCAAACATACGAGGTGTATGATGCTCTAATATATACTGGCTGTACTCTGGTGTCATCCCTGCATCGAGAACATCAACTCGGTAATCCCACATCACCGCTCCTAAACTGGTGAACTCTGCCACCGCTGTCTCATAGGAAATCCGTGGACCCCATACTCCAAGCTCTGGCTGTCGCTGTGCATAAATAGCGGAACCCATAGGCATACCCTGAATTTGTCCAAACTATTGACATACTCGTCCAGCAAGAAATCTCTCAATGATCCATGGAGTCCGTCCAATCAAAAATCTAGATGTACACATGAACGACATCTCCCTCGCATCCTCTGGCCATGGCTCACAATCTAAATATGGCCGCTAGCATACTGTATCCAAACCATCCAAGAGACGTTGCCAATGATCTAGTTTTCCCAGTCTCGACTGAGCAATGATGTCGGCATATCTCCATCTGTACGATCGACCAGCTAGTCGCTGTCCTCGCATCAATGGTCGCAAAACAACAAAATGCTCCCATGCCCATATCTGTAATAATGAGCAACCAACAGCAAAACTCTGGCCTCTACCATACACAATATGATGCAACTCATCATACAAGTGAGCAAGCATGCATGTACCCCACGCATACCGTGTCCCTTGCATCACCATACTCTCTAGCACACGACCCCATCCGATCGCGAACCCCTTCGACCTATGGTCGGGGAACAACACACCTCCAATGAATCCTGCCAGTACAAACGACAAAGGTGGATATGTATCTGTCATCTCACCCCATGGGATAAAATATCTGGCAATTTGATCATCTCAGAAAATCCTCCTCAAAGCATCAGTGCCTCCAACCTCTCGGCTATCAAATACCACTATCTCCCCCATCATTGGGATCCTCAGGATGCGATATACGTCCTCAGGGGTCACTGTAATCTCTCCCATCGATAAATGAAATGTGTTGGTGTCACTATGCCACCACTCAATGAGTGCTATCAATAAAGCCCTGTTGAGGCGAACCTCAGGAATATCAAGCAATGACCTCAGTCCACAGGCCTCAATCACATATCGGTCTGACTGTAACAACTGTGGAATCAATGTCCATGTACTCGGAAATGCCTCCCGTGACTACAATACGCCCAATCTCTCCTGTTGACACATCATCAATGAAAAATTAGTATCAAATCATCATGATTTATCAATCAAATTTAAATATCAAAATATTTGTTTTTTTCATTTTCATGGAAAGCAGATAATCAACATCATGTTTATTTTTAACTTTTTAAATAAACATATCAGTCAAAATATTTGTTTTTTCATTTTCATGGAAAGCAGATAATCGACATCATGTTTATTTTTAACAACTTTAGAAATAAACACATCAATCAAAACTATTTGTTTTTCATCATCATGGAAGGCAGATAATCATACTCACGTTTGTTTTTAACAACTTTAAAAACAAATCTATCAGTTCTTATTTGTTTTCCAACAACTTTGGGAACAAATTTATCACTCACAACAATAGTCAATCACGGGCACTACAGAAAACATCACGGGTGCTACATAAAACTTCATATGCGCTACAATATTATAGGCGCTACAGAACAAATCACGGGTGCTACAGAATTCCTTATGGGCGCTACAGGATCAAATGCGCTACATAAATGGTTAAATGCGCTACAAAACCTATCATATGCGCTACGAAATCAAATGCGCTACGGAAATAGTCAAGAGCGCTATGGAAACTTTCAAGGGCGCTAAAACACAATATTTCCTAACTCAAACATTGAAAAGCGTGCTTCAAACGGAAAATTTTCATAACTCAAGAATTTCACGGGGTACATACCGGGGGTCCGTAATGTGCTGGTCGCTGATGTCGTTGGATACACTCGAAACGGTGCTGGTGAATCGGAAGTGCCATAATTATCAAACCAGAGCTCAAAATTTGTAAATTTTACTAGGTTAAAATGGAAAATGACATGGAAAATGACATTTTTAACCTATATAATGGTAAAATTGGGGCATTTTATCACATTTTAACATTGCAGGGGCAATTTAGTCATCAATTTTTATCTTACATCTTTTCAAGTCATTTTCTTCACATCATTATGTTCGAACGATGAATCGACATCTTGAAAATCATAAAAATCAAAAAATTCACAAAATAATTTCAAAAAAATAAAATAAATAAAAATAAAAAATTCACAAAAATTCAAAATATTATCAATTCATCATTCGAGGGGGCATATACATATCAACATTCGACAGTCAATATCTGGGGAAAATTTCAAAATTCTTTGAAGCAATGCGTAAAACACATCACTTCAAAGAGGGGCAAAATGTATACACTTAAAAATGGTCACATTACATAGTCTGGTAATTAATTAAATATTTTGAATATTTAATTAAATCTTTGAATTCCATCTATGTATAAATAAATTTAAATAATTTATTTATATTGTTCATTCTTTCATTTTGATTAAATAAATAAGTTTATTTAATCATCTTTTTCTATTCATTTCTTAATTAATTAAATAAACATTACGATTTATTTATTTAATTATCAATAATCTTGAAATTGAATATTTTATTCAAATAAAGATTAAATATTTCTTCTCTTTTAATTATATTCTTCTAATATCCATTTATAATTAAATATTTCTAAATATTTAATTAAATTCTTCTAAAGTCACATTACAATTAAATATTACAAAATATTTAATTAAATCTTCTATAGTTTTTAAAATCAAAAATGAAATTCAATAAAATTAAATAAATTTATTTATTTAATTAATTTGGGGATTATCTTCAACACCCGTGAAACAAACTGCCAAAACAGAAAAAATAATTTTCTCTGTTTCTGTGCAGGCTTGTTCCCGTGGGTTGAAGACAGGAATCCATCCTTCTCTCCAACTTCCCAACCTCTTCCATTTTCTTCTCAACCTCTCCATCTCTCACCATCCAAACTTACCAGACAACCTCACAGCCGTTGATCTTTGCCAGCCAGGATTGTGCCTGCAAAAAACTATAAATAAGACTGCCGGGTACTTCAAATCATATAGAAGTTTTAAGCAGGAAAATTATAGTCAAATTGCAAGTAGTATAAGCATTCACAACATTCATAGCATTCACAATATTTTCATAGCATAGCAATAGTAGCATAGCATATCATGGTATCCATAATCCGTTACCCCTGTGCATAATCCACAGCCCCTGTCCATATCCGTCAGCATTCTCACCTCCATTAGCATACAACATATAGAAAATTCATCACTTTGCATACTCATTCTGCAGACAGCCATTTGGAGAAGCTGGGCTTACACAATCTGAGAGCAGTAGCTTCGAACAAATCTCTGGAGATAGAGAAAGATGGAACGCTTCTGAAGATTTCTTGTTTTTATTTAATTTCATTTCAAAATCTTCAGTTTAAAGTTCTATCAATTGTGTTTTTGTTTTCATTTAGATTAACAAATTAACATTACACACACCTAGAAGTTTAAATCTAAAGGAAATATGTACTCAAAGATGAAAGTAAAACTCAGAATTTGAATGACTATAGTAATGACCAAACGATACCTAAAGGATGCAGGATTGAGAAAATCGTTGCAGGTTTCTATCCAAGGAAAATTTTAAGACAGACCAAAGACTGGTATGACAGTGTTGACTGGATAGTGACTGTGAATCCTGGTTTTCTAATAATTTGGAAAATGCATCACAAAATTTATCAAATGTGGTTATGTTTCATAGTTGCAATTTTTTGTCAATCAATTGCGTATTTCCGGTAAAGTTCAGTGTCAGAATCTGGCAGATGCAGTTAAGTTTCTTATAGATGTGACTCGTAATGATAGTTGCGACTCAGAGTGTAACAGATGCGGTTTTCCTAAACTTACGCACTGGTAAAATTCATGTGACAGTGGAAAATGCATCGTTTGAGACCGCAGTTGCAGCTCACCTTGTCAGATGTGTCACAGAATATATCAAGTGTGGTTTTTGATAGAGCAAATGCAAGCTAATCTGGTAGATGCAACTCTAAGATAAACAGATGTGACTTGAAAGAACAATTGCGACTTTCTGGTGAACAGTTGCGACTCTGTTGTATTTTCAGTGAATTGAGATATAAAACTGACGTTGTTTTCTGTGATCAAGTTTTGGAAAACAAAGACAATCATAAGACAAAGTGTTTTCAGTTTGATTTTGGACTCAAAGAACGTGTAATTTGACAACAAAAAAGTATAATCCTAATAGGCCAATAGGCTAAGGGTTTGTATACTTGGTATAGCCCACTGATATACCCCAGATTGGTGCTAACCACCTTTCCTTCTTGAGAGCGGATATCTTAGAAGTTTGGTGGAATTGGCTCCCCTCCACTGCTCATTAACATCATTCGAGCACACCAACTTCAGATTCTTGGCTAGTGACTTCCAAGAACTGCTATCTCTACTCAAGGGGATCAGTAGTGAGTGTCTTTAGGCATGATACTGTACCCTGCACTATACCAAGTAACAGCCAAAAAATGGTTGGCCTCTAAAACAAAAGGTGTTTAATATGGGCATTCCATTCGTAGGGCATGATCGATGTAGTGATAGTCCCCTTTTGGATCCATCTCATCGGAACCATACACATGATTCTTGGGCTCTGGAAGTCCCTCGGGTTCAGGGTGCTACCGGTATGAGTTGTCCTGGGGTGAGTTCTTTTTCCCACTAAAATAAGCACAAGTTCTAGAGTTGGTAACAATTTCTCTTACACTCAGGATCACATAGATGCGCAAGGGGAGAGGATACTTCGATGTACCAAATTGTGAGGGTAATTACACAGTTGTGCTTTCGCACCAAACACAATAGACACTTTGTTAATTTTAATCCAAATGAAAGATTTGCTACACTACCAAACAATCTATTTCAAAAATTTAACTAGGGTCTTCGACATGCGTTCTGCAGAAAGATTCATTAGTAGTTTTCAGTATTGTCTTCGTCAATCATCTTGCAAAAACTCATTAACTCCTCAAGACACACACTGAAAATAGAAGATTAGTGAAAAATAGAAAACACGAAAGGAAATTGTAAAAAGTCTAAAACCTAAAAATATACCAGTTGGATGCGTCGTTTTCTCTGTCAAATGCGTCATGGTATTTTATCAGTTAGTTGCAGCTCAGAAAATGACAGATGCATGCTTCCTTTTCAGATGCGTCATTTCCGTTCACAGATGCAATCAGGAATGTGAATTACGTTGTTTCGTCAAGCTGACACGTCTCTGAATGTCAATTGTAGTGTTTCATTAAGCAGATGCATCATTCCGTACAAAAACCTGCAAAATAAAAATAAAAGTCTATAGATACGCGAATATGGTGTCTTAACATCAGGTTCAACAAATGTAACATCTAGAAAAATGTAGAAGAAACAGATAAGAGCAAACATGCAATGCAAATCTAACAACTCTAATGCAATCTAAGTTAAGCAACAAAGAATAAAGGAAAGCCAAAACATAAATAAAACTGAAACAATCTCACCCAATATGTATGCAATTCCATGTATCATCTCGATTGCCCTTCTCCATTTTGCTGTTGTAGTATAATTGCCCTCAGATTTTTAAAGGTTCGTGCAAGTATAGCCTATGATAGTGATTTAGCAAAACATTGAAGATTCAAGATAGTTGCTCCAAAAAGTCATAAGATTTTGAGAGAGATTGGAATGATGAAGAACATATCAATTTATAGAAAATTGATTATTCGAATGATAGGTCAGGATCGAAAGATCAACAGACGGTTGAGATCAACAGATTGGACATGCATTATGATAACTATTAGTAGCAACATGAGTGATACAAATTAGAAATAGAATTAAAGATTAAATAAATGATTTAATCTTCAAGTTTGGTATTCGAAAATAGAAGAATTATCTTTTTATGACAAAGATAAAGATTAATTAAAGCAACTCTTGTTCGAATGCACACACAAGGTTTAATTAATTAAATAGGAGTATTTAATTAATATGCATGTACATGCAATTGAGTTAGCACTAGACGATTGAAGGATTTG
Source organism: Sequoia sempervirens (assembly GCA_007258455.2). NCBI lineage: Eukaryota > Viridiplantae > Streptophyta > Pinopsida > Cupressales > Cupressaceae > Sequoia > Sequoia sempervirens. The sequence goes on along the minus strand of VDFB02075321.1, from coordinate 60,932,651 downwards.
ATGAAGAGATAACTCGAGAAAGCCACTCAGACATTAAATCAAGAGTTAACTGAGCGATTAAAATAGATCTTTGAGTCGAGTAAAAGTGAATACTTAGATAATTTTCACAATTATCTAAATATAGAGGAATGTGTTAAAATAGGATTTATGAATTAAATAATTCATTTAATTCAAGATTTGATATTTGAAGAATAATTAAATAAATAAGATTTATTTAATTAAGTGACGAATGGATCAAATGAATAATTAAATAAATAAAAGGATTTATTTAATTATAGTTGAAGTATGATAAAGAGTAAATTAAATAAGAATTTATTTAATTTGACAAGAAGGATAAGATTAATTAGTAACAATTAAATAAAAAGTGTTTATTTAATTAATCAGATAGAATAAAGAAAATGTGAATCAATTAAATAATTAAGATTATTTAATTAATAGAAGAATTAAAGTTAAAGTGAATTTATTAAATAATTGACATTATTTAATCATGACCATAGAAGAAATATGAATTATTAAGAATATTGAAGTCGTAGGCTTAAACCAGATTTCGATGTCTACACATACTCTTTTATAACATCAACTTGTATGTCATTGTATGATACTTCTGATAAATAATCCCACTCATACTCATTAGAATTTGTTTCAGAGCTATCCCTCATTTGAAGGATTCTTTGAACAACTCTATGAGTGTTTTCTTCTTTTGTTTCCCCTATATAACCTAGTCCTATTTTTTCTTTTGATTGAAGTGTGAGAGGTTGAATGGGTTCTACAATGCCCTCTTTTCTTTTTCCAATAGGTCCTTGTCCTTCATACCCCATTTTCTATAATATTGCTTTTTCCTTTCCATATTGATCTATCTTTATGCTGATAGTTGCCGATGTAGATGCTTCCTCATCTTTGTAGAGCCAATTGAGGATGGCCTTATCTTCAGATTCATCCTCTAAAGTACCTGTATTTACAAATCTATCATCCAATATCATGGTAAGTTGTGATGATTGTTGTGTTAATGTTGACGACTGCCCATAGGATCTTGGATATGGTAGCAGTTGTGAAAGACATAAAGATTTCTCAATGGAATATTCTCCCATGCCTTTGTCTGTTAATTGGATCTTTTCTTTGAATTTCTGAGATAGTGAATTTAGTTGACCTTCATTGTTTGATGGAGTGGAGTCGGCGATGCTGGTATCTTTTGAATGGTCCTTTTTCTCAACCCATTTGGATACCACGTTTGTTTGTCTTTCACTATTGGATGAACTAGAAGTGTTTGCTTCCCTATTATGGGGCAAAAAAGTGTTTTGAGCTATTTTAAGCATGTCACAATATTGGAGATTGTTGTAATCAACTGAAATAGTGAATTCTTGTCCATTGATAGGAAAGATTAAGCACTGATGATAAGTTGAAGGTACTACTTGCATTTCTTGGATCCAAGGACGTCCCAAGAGTATATTATATGTCAACTCTCTGTCTAGCACTTAGAAAACTATATTCTTCACAATTGGTCCTACTTGAATAGGCAACATGATCAATCCTTTGGAGGATCTCTCTTCTTCATCATAGGCTTTTATTGTGATTTTCCTTCTGGAATCAATAGAATTATCCGAATATCCTAGTGCACATATTATTTTTAAAGTACAAATGTTTAAACCAGCTCCACCATCTATTAAGACACATTTTACCTGGTGTTTGTGGATTAAGAATTTAATGTGAAGTGCAACATTGTGTGGATGATTAAGTGATACATCATCTTGTTTGGAAAATGACAGGTCTAGTGAGGCATGGTTAAGTGTCCCACCATAGCCTAGAATTGGAAAACATCTAGATTATTGGGTACTATTGTGGCCATAAGAGTCTGTTCCAAAACCTCCTTATGAGATGGTGAGATTTTAAGGAGTTCTAAAATTTATATTTGTGTTGGTATTTTCTATAGTTGGTCGACTATGCTGTACTGATTTGAAGGGGCAACAATGGTTTTAGATGAAACTCCTTTCAATATTACCTTGGATTGCCCCCTTGTTGTCACGTTGACTGGTTGGTAATCTTGGTTTTCTTTGATTTTTATGACATTACTCTGATTGTTTGATGGGACCATGTTTGGGATTAGATTTAATGGTATGATGTAATTGATTCCAACATTATTAGTTTGATTATCAACAACACCATTCTTCTCAATCATAGTAATACAATGAATAGTGTTGTCATAAATGTAGTTTACATTTTTACCTTTACTATAATTTGCAGAAGAAGATTCTCCCTTTTCATAATTTGGTAAAGGATTTTTAAATGCACTATGATCATTGTTCATTTGATGTCCTTCTATGAATACTTTTTTGTTGTCAATCAAATCTTGCACTAGATGTTTCAATTGCATGCAATCATTCGTTTTATGTCCTTTGTTTTTATGAAAGTCACAATAGTTTGTGTCATTCCACCAAGATGGATTTACTTTTGGTTGCTAATTTCTTGCTTCAGGCAATGTGATAAGTTCATGTGTAAGAAGTTCTCTCATTTCCAATTCCAGTGTTTGTCCCAATGGTGTGAATCTTCTTTGATTTGATGGTTTTTGATATGATTGCAGTTTAGATTCTCCATTGTTTAGATTGTTGTTTTGATTGACACTTTGATTGATGTTTTGGTCATTGTTTTGATTGGTATTTGCAGTAGTTGTTGTCAAATTAAATGCTGGTTTTACATTTTGTGTCTCATTTGCACCATCATTGTTAACAATATTTCTATTCTTTTGCCAAAACTTTGGTTTATCATTGTTGTTGTAGTGATTTGAGGAGTTTATATTACCTGATCCTTCATTGTAGTGTTTTATTACCCCTCTCTTGACTAAGGCTTCTTTGATCTTGAGTCCATTTTCAATCACTTTCTCAAATGTAGGTGGGAATTGTAGTTGAATCCTGTAGCTCATCTCATCAGTTAGATTGTCAATGAATAGTTCCATCTTTTCCTCTTCAGGTATGGAATGAGGATACCTAGCAAACAACCTTCACTAGTGTTGTAGAAATGAGAGGAATGTTTCACCTTGCTTTTGTTTTGTATTGTAAAGGTCCTTTATTGTTATCTCATGTTGAATATTATAAGAGAATTGTGAGATAAACCTATTGACTAATTCCTCAAAAGATTGAATTCTTGGTTGTAGTTTAGAGAACCATTCCATACATTGACCTCTTAAGCTTCTTGGAAATAACCTGATTAGATAAGTTTCCTCTTGTGAAAATTATAAACTCATGGCTCTAAATTCCCTCACATGATCAATTGAATCTGTTTTACCATTGTATTTGTCATATTTTGGGAATTCGCAATTGTTGTGCCCTTAGCACACACGCCCCGTTCAGAATGGGGACCCTCTTTTCTTTCGCCTTGTCAGGTCATTTTTGTCACCGCCTCATTTTGTGTGCCCCCCTTTTTTTGATCTCTCAAATGGTCGATGTTGCTTCAAAGTCCCATCATAAATCGACCATGCCTCCCCTTTTGGTTTTGCTACGTTCTGGCGCCTCGCGGAGTCCCTCTGGCAGTTTGGCCCTGCCAAACGGCCCCGAGCCCTCTCGGGTCCGGGCATCCGGGATTCCCTCTACGGGTTTCCCTGCTGGAACTGCCATTCCGGGTGGCATCCGCTGGGCGTCCTTCTGGACCTCGGGGTCCGAAACCCTGACCGCCGTCCAAAACTTGTTGAAAATCTTCTGGCGGCGTTCCGCCATCTAGACCCCATACCCCGGAGTTCTGCCTCCGGGGTTCCGTCCGTGTTTGGCCGTCCGTGATGGCGGAATCCCTACGGTGTCCCGCCCTCTGGGTACCGCCAACCTCTTCGCTCGCCAAGGTATTCAAAGTTCCTACCGGCCATCGGGCGTTCCGGGCTCGATCGTCCAGAATTCTGTTTCTGGAATTCCGTGATGATCCCGCCGTCCCCAACGACGGATCTCTGGAGGCATCTCAACCTCTGGGCCCCGACCCGCTTCCCGCCGCCGCCGTTGGACCAACTGAAAACATCAAACAACCATCGCGTTACACCTCCCTGGCTGCTGGGCCTCGGCGTTCCCACTGCCGTCGCCGACCTATTCAAATCCACCAACCTTTTTCTGCTGCCGTACCTACAATAAATGCTATCATTCATGGTGGTTGGGGTATAAAATGCCCAACTCGGCTGGTCATTTTCATCAAACAGGATTGCAGAGCGAATTGAACCAACTGGCATTTGGAGCCCACCGTCTTCGACATCGTCACGATCATCTCCCTCAGCGTCACTTCATCGACCGTAGGTGGATCCCACGTCTCCCTACATATCGCGTTTGAGGTAGGCCATCTGCTTGCCCGTCCCGAGCTTTGTTTCATGATTTTGAGGGATTTAATTAATTGAACAATTATTAGGAGGGCATAAAATGATAGAACATCAAATTGCGCACCAAACCCATGTGATAGAAAATCGAGCAAACCTCCTAGACGCCTTCCTCGCCGATCCAGAGTTTCTCCCTGCTGTGGCTGTTCTTCGCGTAGGGAGAACGTCCTCCTCGGGCCCGAAGCCCGCCATCGCCGTCCAATTACCAAAATTTGAACACCTGCCGACGGTGATTCTTCTCTCCGGGCCCGGCCCGTCGGGCGTCTCCTTTCAAAATTCCACTTGCATTCCGCCGTGCCTAAACTTTAGAATCCCCCTGCCTCCCAGATGCAAGATCCCAGCCTCCTCGCCGTGAAACCTCCAATTGATAATGCCTCCGCTGGGCCTCTCGGGCCCGGGACCCTAGGATTCTGTCTTCGGGGTTCCCCGGCTGTTTTGCCATCATCCATGGCGATGCTCGTCCGGCGTCCTGGTCGCCAGGCTCCGCCTTCCCTTTTGCTTTTGTGTTTTGACAATTTATCTCGCGGCATCCTTTTGGTCCCCGGACTCCGGCAGTCGGGTCTCCACACCTCATTTTCCGCCGCCCTCACGGTGAGCTCCTTGGTGCCACCCATGCTCCGGATCCCGCTTGCTTCCCCGCTATCGGCTTGTTTTTCACGTTGACGGAGCTCCGTCCTTCGGCCCTCTGGGCTCCGGCCGTCGGGTCTCTGCACCTCATTTTCCACCGCCCTCGCGGCGATGTCTCTCCGTCCCTCTGGCCCCCAGGTTCCGCCCTTCCATGTGCTACGGAGGCATAAATTAAAGGTCAACGGTAGACCCCTCCCCCGGGCCCAGTCTTGCCCCTCGCTATCCGAATGTCCGTCCAACCACCAGACCCCAGACCGCCGTTTGACGTAGAATCTCACTGAAACTCTGAACGGCCCTCTCCGTATCGGGCCCCGTAACCCATAATTCTTGTCAATGCCTGCTGTTGCTAGCAAGTCACCGACAGGCATCCCGGCCACTGGGCTCCACCCGGCCGATTGCTGCCAAGATCAATAACAAAACCCTGCTGCTAGGCTCATGCTCCTGTACTTCCCCTCCCGAACTTCCGTCCGGCATTGGCTGTCCCAAACGGCGAAGTTCGTGAGTCTTTCCGGTGTCGCCGGCCTGAGCCCTCAAAAATGAAATAACACACCTGCTGCCCTTTGGCCCTCCGGGCCCCATACCCCATATTTCCATCCTCAAATTTCCGTCAGCTATCTGCCACTCCAAAATGCTATCTCCTGATAGCTTTCTGGGTTGGGACTTCTGAGCTCCCTTAAATCGATCATAACGAGCCTAAATCTGAGATCTAACTTCAACCCACGTGCTGAATTCTGCTCTTTTTCATCATGAGCCTCTTAAAATATTGAAATGTGACCAAAGAAAGTCTCCGGGAGCCTTCCACCATGTTTTCCTTTCCGAACAACATTCCTGCCAGGGAAGTCCGGCCCTCCGGGCCCGGATTGTCCAAATGCCCTTAATAAAAGATCAATAACATCTAAAGATGAAAGTTCATGATATGCTTGATTGATTATTTGAAATAGATGTTGTTTTCAAGATATGGACTAACATGAATTCTTTTGTGATCCATTGCGCTAACTTTGCCCTTGCTTGCAGAATATATGGAATCAGGTGCAAGAACTTCAGGGGCATCCGCCGAAGGGGACAAGGGAAAGAAATCAGGAAGGACCCCTCGAGGGAAAGAAGACAAGCATCAGATGAAGTACCAATTCCAGGGTGAGCCGCTCCACTCAAAGGTCACAACCGACTAGAAGGAAATCACAGTCACTAACATTGGCCAAGTCGATATAGATGAGTTCACGTAGAGAGTCAGGGTCAACCTGACAACAAAGAATGCTAGATTGATAAGGCAGAGTGGAATAGCTAAGGCTGCCGGTTTCCCTCCATCCCTCGTGAAGCCTAAATTGGTCATGGCTTGCCAAGAAGCGTATCAGATAGATACTAGAACAATTGTTGATAAGGAGGGAAATATCCTTGCAGACATGTCACCAGAGGGGATCACTAAGACATTCCACATTCGCACATTCCAACAGATGGAGGTCCCCACATTAGAAGAATGCCAGGCGGTGTGGGATGATAATCTGACAGGATGCAAGAAATCTATAAACCTACATTGGCTTAAGGAAAGATGGGCAGTGCTGCGAAGATTCCTTAGGAGCTCTTCCGTAGTGATTTCCACGAGGATTACCATGACCTGGTAACCATGTTGAGCAGGGTTATGGGTCTTCCAACGACTGCCTACTTCCAGGAATGGATGGCCTATTTCATCGAAAAGATCCTGCATGGGAACGAGGACGTCACAACGAAGGTTTCATTCTACTGGGGCGAAATCATAAGCAACTGCTTCCATGAGCAGTTTGTCAACGTAAAAAAGAGTTCCAAATTTTATATGACCTCCTACCTTGTATATTCCCTGGCAGATCAAAGGCAGTACAGCGGATTGTTTGTAGCACCCGATCAGGGGCAGAAGCGAGGACTCAAACCATTTGATAAGTATCCGTAGCTCTAGTACCAGAATTTCAAGAAAGATTACTGTAGGGTTAATGATGCCTTCATTGGCCATATCAACAGGTTGATCACTAGAGATTTCGAGAGGAGGGTCTCCCACAGCACCAGGGCGCTTCTGAAGCAATATGCTTTTCTCTTTATCCAGTATTCAAAATTCACATATATCCGGGACTAGGGCTTCACCGAAAGGCCAAATAGGCTGCCCCGATACCCAAACGACAGAATCATCCTCCTAGAGCTTTCTCGGCAGCTCCAACACTTGCAGGCCATCTTCAACAACAAGCACATAGCAAGGATCTCCTATCCCATGACCCTTGGCCAGGGCATGTACCAACTGTAGACGTCACAATGTGCTGGTAACTCTGAGAAGGAACTAAAGGAGTACCATTTCGACTGGCACACTGGTCGCCCAAGGATGGACCCGCATGGCCATGTTAGGAAGGCACTGGGGCCAGCCTATTCCCATCAATATCACATTGAGGATTTCTGGGCCGACTGCCAAGATGACAAAGAAGTGTGTGCAAGGCACTATATGTGCATGATGGTACTATTCCTAAGAAGGGTGTAGCCATTTCCGGTGTCGGACCAGGTTGAGGAGGATGAATCCACAATCATGCATCCGAGGTACCCTGCAGTTGCCAACCTGCCAATACTGTCGATCGACTGGGATGAACAGGAGGTCAATGACCTAGACACCATAACCCAGCCGATCTTAACTCGTACCAAGGAGTGGATCGATGGGCAGGTGGCTCATTTGAAGCAACAAGGGGTAATCCTGACCTATGAGAGGCTCAAAAGCGAGCCGAGTGCCACGGAGGATGTTGCTGCCACCATGTCAACTGGTGGGACCTCCAAGTCTCCTCCTGTAACTAGGTCCCAGAAAAGAAAAGGAACAGAGACCGCGCAGTCTCCAGACCCCAAGGCCTCTGCAAAGAAAGAAATAGGAGGCTCATCCCCCAAAAGGCTTAAATAGGTAGAAGGTGCGAAAGAATTGCGGCCTCCCTTGGCTCTCCCTGCCCCTCCTGTTGTACCGCCCACCTCTCTGGCTACGGTCGCCACTTCCCCACCGGCAGTGGACATTTCTGTTCATCTTACCCCTTCGCCTCTGGCCGAATCGGTAATAATCATTGACTCCTCTTCTAGCATGACTACTCCCCCTTCCTCTGCTGCCATGTCGCCAATCACATCACTCCCTATGGCAACAATAACATCACCTGTTCCCCTTGCCACTATTCCTGAGGCTCTTACAAGGCACATGCAAAGTCTCCCCCCTGAGTTCTCCCAGATCTTAATGGATCCAACTCTCTAGGAAGCCCTTGCACAAGTCCTTGCAATGGCTCAACTGTCACAACCATTGATAGGGCCACCAGCTATGGAAGCCACGATGCTAATCTCGAAGGAGTTGGAGGAACGAGAACAGGAAGCCTCAAAGTTTGTCGAGGAGGAGGCTGATGAGTATCATGAGCACCCTGAGTACGAGCACCGAACCATTGACAGGGTGGTTTATGAGGAGGAAGAGATGGGCTCTTTCGAGAGTGGGGACGAGGAGGGTGGGTCGGGTGCTAAGGAAATCATTCAGACCTTTGATGATGACCTTGAGGAAGAAATGACACAACAATTGAAGAACATTGGGACAGAGGCGGAAGGGTCACCACATGACAAAGAGGGGCAGCCACCAGAAGAGCAACAGATAAAGGATTTGACTAAGGCTGAGACCCATGTTGCCAAAAGCCCTGAGGCTAGGGATACTGAGGAGAAGAAAGAAGAAGAAATAGCAAGGGAAGGAAGTCCCATTCGGCAACCATCCACTAGGGTGCCCGTCAAACACCTAGTGTTCGTCCATGACTCCGATGAAGAGGAGGAGGATGCTACCAAGAAGAAAGGAAAATCCCAAAAGGAAAAGGAAGTAGAGGTCTTGCCTTTGACTGAGAGGGGCGAGGGTGACCGTGATTTGCCCAAAGGGAAGTCTGTTGTACCCGAGTGGTTAGAGAAGCAGATCGAAAGAAAGACCCCTGTGCTGAAGGACCTAAGGGCGAGGTTGGAGGCCATCTTGGATCAAGCCCAAATCACAATGAAGAAGGAGAAAAAGCCCAAGGTCCGATCCAAAATAACTATGGATGCTTCCGGCTCCCAAGTGGCACAAATCGCAACGCCCACCATGGGCCAAGCTGGGGTAAGCTATAACATCTCCACCATTGACTTGGGGACTGCAACCAGAGAGCAGAAGGTCAAGCACCTTGAGGAGTTGGTGGCCACAGTGGTGCACCTGATAAAGCAGGATAAAATCTCCAAGGTTGAGCTCAAGGCGCAGGTTGCAGCATTAACAGATTATATACAACAATGGTCCTCAGTGGACAACCTACCCACCACCTCCATGGCCGCACCTCAGTTTCTTTCCAAAGATCAGATCGACAAAATGGAGAGAAGAAAGAACTTGGAGAAAATCACCGAGGACTGGTTCTGACAAGTCTCATACGTCGGGAACATGGGAATCAGCAGGGCTGTGCGGACAACCAACAAGTTCTTGGACTTGATACAATATCTGGAGAGCACAAAGAAGCTCTGCACCAATTTCCCCGCAACTTACGACTCCACCTTCCCAAGGATCGAAGCTATCCTTCAATTTCCTGAAGCCACATGGGAGAAGAAGCTCGCATTTAAGAAGGAAGATCACTGGCTGATGGATATATGGCGCTGAGACTTCGACAACTGGAAGGAGAGGTTGGAGCAAATCTTAGGCAGGGTGGATCCTGATATTGAGTGGATCAAGGAAATCTGGGTGGAATGTGCTCGATATCTCAAGCTGATGACGGGTATGATATGCCCACTGTGCAAATGGATCCAGAGAAGATCAAACCCTACTTCCAGGAAAAGATGAAAGACGGGATGGCTGGAGAAATCATAATGGAGTTCTTGAGTTTTGCTGCCCGCGCCTTCGACCAATCAGAGCTGTTCAGAGACCAAGGCTCAAAATATGATGAAGATTGGAAAAGGCTGGAAGAAAATGCAAAGGAGTGGAGCTACCAGGTGTTGTGATGCGAAGTCATCAAAATAGATAAACTCCAGGAGGTCATCCTTAGGTTCATTGAATACACAGCTTCCGGAGAACAAGAAGACAACCCTACCAAAGATGAAGAGCTTTCTGAAGAGTAGCTACAGCAAAAAACAACAAGTTGCTAAAAGACAAAAGAGCTACACTGCCATCAGCTAGAAGACGAAATAAGGTAAAAAAAATGTAATTTTAAATTATGATCTATTTGGGGGTAGGTGAAACCCTAATTTTTAATGAATCTTGGCCACACAATAAGAATGAATCTTGGCCATTCATTTAACTTTTTGAAAACTATAAATAGGGCTCCCCTCTCATTTGAAAAGAGAGAGTTGAGTTGTTGTAAAGGAATGCTGAAGAAATTTATAAGAAAAGGGCATTGACTTGGTGTATTTTCTTGGTTTCTGTCATGTTACTTGATTCAGTCTCCAATGTTAGATGTTTGACTTAGATTTTATTGCTGTTTAGTTAGTTGTCTTATGATAGACCTTAGGAATGCTATTGGGTGATCATGAAATTTCCTACCATGTTGATGATTTCTTTGTCCATACTTTTTGCTGTTTGCTGATGGTAGATAGCTGTGCAAAGTTAGCCTGGACTTGATTTCAAAGCTGCTCCAAACATTTATCTTTGATTCATGCATGTATGTGGTGGATGAAGGATAAAATATTTGCAGACCTTAGAAGATAGCACAATTTCCATGATACTGTGAAATCCCTGGTTAAGTGGGATATTTTTTTAAGAAATTTTCCATTGCAGGAACTCCATTGTCACTATTCATAGCTAATTGCAGACTTAGGAAATTTTCCTTCCCTTTGCCTTTTCCTTTTTTTTTTAATGACTAACCTATGCTAAGGTTCATTGCACATTGTAAAGCCAAATCCAACAACAAAATGGAGTCCAAGATTGCTGTTTGAACCTACAACCAATGCATAATAACTTCCCATCCTAAGAACTCCATTTCAAGATCCAACTTCCACGCTTTGTGTCCATGCTTTGTATTTCCTGTAAGACTACCTTGTGATTCCAGCAAATCACATCAAACTACTGAGGTATCTAAGCACTGTCATGACCTGACATCTGAGAGACCTTGGGATAGTGTTCTGCAATCCGATTGTGGAAGATTGTCTTTCAAGAGAGGTAGTGCACCTACGCACTGCCTGTGTTGAGAAGTGCATAAAAACACCATCAACAACAATGTCTAGGAAATGGTATCATGTCTACACTTGGATCAAAAGGATAGGGACAAATGTCCTGTAACGAGTACCTTTTTGTGGTCCCTTTTTGCATATGTTGAAGTTGTTGTTTCAAGTTTTGAATTTGATGTGTTAGGGCATTCACTTGATATGTGTTTTGTGTGTTTTGTGGTTTAGTTTTAGCTACTATAGGTGCTTCTTTTAGTCGATTAATGTCAAAGTCCTTTAGAAGTTTTACACCTAGCTAATTCAACTAGCATTAAAAGATATTTTTCCCCATCCTTTTCCAAATTTTTTTCCATGAATTTGTGGAAGTTGGGATCTTGTTGTGCAGTTTGAATGTCCTCTTCAGTTATTTCTGTAGTTTCAAATCGATTGAATCTATGAAATGGATTTTCTTCAGCCATGATATTTAGAGATTCAATCTCTTTTTCTATGACTTTCTATTTTTGTAATCTTGTTAAAATGGGCATCCAAGTGTTAGGTTTTTTCACTAAACTTTGATCTTTTTGTGAAGTAGTGCCAAAGATAATAACTAAGTCAAATAGAATGATGAATTCTATTGATGTGACTAAGTTATATTTTTGTCTTTTCTATACCATTTTGTTTCATGATTATAGGATGATTGATCCTGATAATGAAACTTAACTTAATAGTCAAGAGTTGTGTTTGATGATAAAGCATTTTAAAATTGTAAGATGTTGGTTTAATTTGGAAGAGTTTGACTTGTAAGGTCTAATTTTCCCAATTTTAAGACACTGGTTTGACTAAGAAAATGCTTTTGTTTTGGTAAAGATCTAAATTCTGATGTCAACTATCTGATAAGATGTAAAAATAACTCTCTGGTTTTTTATTTTGCAAATATGCTTTAACAGACCTCAAATGTGCTAAAAATGAATGTAAATGAACTAGTAAACTAACTGAATGCACTAGTGAATTGGGTAAATGCATTGTTAAATAGAGAAAATGTGTTGTTATTCTGGGTATATGTGATGTTAAATAGAAAAAATGCACTGAAAAATTGGGTAGACACACTGAAACAAAGTGTAAATGCACTGATATTCTGGGTAAATGTGTTGACAGACCAGGTGTAAATCTATTGCAAAACTAGATAGATGCACTAAAATAGAGTTTGGTTGCACTAAAATATTGGACATATGCATTGAAACATACTTTATTTGTGCTAAACTAGAAGTGATCAGAGTTTTGTTTGTTTTTTCTATTTATTTTAGTAAAATGATTGATTCCAGGGTGTAATTTCTAAATAAATGAAGATTTATGGAGGGTTGTTTTGCTTGTAAATCTTGGAATTTGATGATCTAATTGGATGATACTTTTGAAAGTAACTTCACACACAAAAGCCAAATTGTAAACAATTGTTTCAGATTCTATGTATTAAACATGTAGTGAGTGTTCTAGAATCAGGTCTGATTCTTTCAATTTCCATAGGTTTGACACAAATAAAGATAGTTCAAGCACTTATCTAATTGTCAAGTAGGTCACTTAGAATATCACAACCCAAAGCTTGCAACTATGTCAGCTCACATAACCCTGTCACCCCCTAGAGGGCGCTTGTGTTTTTTCCTTTCCCGAGTCTTAACCAAAGTCGAATCCTCCAATTTTGGCTAGTGTCTCTGATAGTTATATGGTGAGTGTCTTGGGGGCAGATTCTTCCCTCCCCTTGCACCATAATATAAAAAAGTGTTTAAAAACTGACACAGTCAGATTCTACACTAAAGTTCTTAGAAAGGGTATCTGTTTGGAGCAGAAAATGATAAACTCCCTTAGGAGACCTCCCAATCTTTAGAAAAAATGTTTCTGGGATGATTATCTTGCACACTTCTGGTGAATGTGGGTTTCCCTAGATTCACTTTTTTTTATAGTGGGTTGGAAAACCTTGCTTTGGTTCTTCCCACACAGGTCGTTCCCATAGGGTGAGTACTTTTTCCCACTACGATAGGCCTTCTAAAGGTATTAATAAAGTAGGTTAGAAAGTCTAGCATTTTGATCACCCAGTTAAGGGGAGAGCATAAGCCTATTTCTTTCAAAACACAGTAAGCATGGGGTTCAAACTATTTCTTTAATTAAGCTAGATGCACTATCTTAACCAAAGGAAAAAGCAGTGATAAACTTAAATCAATACAAACACCATTAGTAATTTGTAAATTTTTGTCTTTGACCAGCGTAAGTGTTTCCAACAATTGTCTTTGATAAGTGTATTTTGTACCTACAAGACAAAAAATAGTGATTAACTCTCAAAAATTAAAATCCTACAAAAATAGTTAGATGGACCATAACAATCCTTAAATGCACTAAAACAATATTTAAATGTGCTAAAATAATAGTTCTATGCACTACAAAATTCAGTCAATGTGCTAAAGGAAAAGGTCAATGCGCCGAAAGAAAACTGCCTGGCTTGTAAAAAAAATATTGGATGTGCTGGAATAGTTGTCGTATGCGTTGGAATATTTTGTGTATGCATCGAAATAGTGCTTGGATGCGCCAATTTGGAAGTTGTATGTGCTGTAAAAACTCTTGATTGCACTAAAGTAAAACACATCAAAAACTTGTGGATGAAGTTTTCAAGAAAAGATGTTAAGAATGGGGTTTTCGGCCCCACGGTGGGCGCCAATTTATGTGTGAGTAAAATATGCATAACTGAAAAAAAAATATAATCAATAAGACATTATATCAATAGATTTAAACAAAAATTAATCTAATAAAAAAATCTATTGAAAGTGTCATATTTCTCTCTATCTCCAAAGATTTATTAAATCATGGGGCTCTTAGATTTGTTAAGCACTGTGACTATTAAAATGCCAATCTAGAGAATGAGATGATCTAAAATGCAGGAATCTAATCCTATATGATGATTGCTAAATGATATGTTGAGGATTCTGTAGATGACATTGACATGAAATTGATAAAAGAAACTACTATAAACTAAGATGCAACTAAATGAAAATCCATGATTATGATTGCTATTCTAAAATTATTTTCTATTGCTATTGCTCAAATGCTATTTCTGCAGAGTAAGATTGCACAAAGTGGGGATCTTTTTCCCGTGGAAAGAAGTTGTATTTATAGATTCCCAACAACATATTTGTGATGTGGTAGGAAGTAAAGGTATGGATTTTATTTGAAGGATTCAATGGTGAAGGATGAAGAAATATGAGATGATTATGGAGATTTTTCCTCCCCACAAAAACATTCAGCCAAAGGATAGGAAGAATCAATGGAAGAAGATGAAGAAGTTTGCTTGTAATTTGTCTCAAATTTGTCTCCAAATTTGTCTGTGAAAGATGAGTTGAATTAATTAGATAACAAATATCTAATTTGGTAGGTGCGTATGATGAGTGAAAAGAGGAAATAGCTATAGAAATATGTCTTAATTGAATATTTAGATTTATTCAATTTAGCAAAAGAGGATATTTATTTTAATAAAACAAACTATAGAAGTCTTGTTTATTAAATTAAGATGGAAGAAATAGATAATTAAATAAAACCAAGTATGTGAACTTGTTTATTTAATTAAGATAGAATGATGTGATTACTTGATAGAATAAATAGGAGAATTCGATAATTAAATAAAACAAAGTATTAAATTCATTTATTTAATTAAAATGAAATAATATGATAAAGATAGAAGAATTAGAAGTGAACTATATAAATAAATAATTTTATTTATTTAATAACTTAGATGAATTACAGATTAATTAATCAAATAAATGTATTTAATTTATCAAATATATCCAGACCACTTTTAGGTGTATACACCTTGATGTTTTGGTTTCAAAGGGGATGTTGAAAATGGATCAAAGCAAAGTGGAGGAAATCTTGGAGTGGCTTGCACCAAAATCATTTTTTGAGGTAAGAAGTTTCCATGGTCTTGCAAGTTTTTACAAAAAATTAATAAAAGGTTTCAGTCATGTGTGTGCACCTATCACATACACCATAAAAGGGGATAAGAAAAAGGTTCATAAGGACTGAGCAAGCTGAAAAGAACTTCCAGTATCTGAAAAAAAGAGTGAGTGATGGCCAATCCTGGATTTACCTAATTTTAATAAGGTTTTCCAAATAAAGTGTGATGCTAATGGCCATGCAATAGCGGTAGTTTTAAGTCAAGGTAACAAGCTAATAGCCTGTTTTAGTGAAAAAATCAATAAAGCAAAGACAGAGTACTCATCCTATGATTTAGAAATGTATGCAATGGTTTAGTCACTAAAGAAATGTAGACATTACCTTTTACCCAAGGAGTTTATAGTCTATACTGACGATAATGCATTACAATTCATCAATAGCCAAGAAAAGCTCAGTAAAAGGCACATTAAGTGGATTGAATACTTGCAAAGCTATACCTTCACAATTAAACAAAAGAAAGGGAAAAGTAACAAGGTGGTTGATGCTTTGAGTAGAAGAGAATTAATGGTGCAAGAAGTTTAGTTGAGAAGTGTTGGGATTGAATCACTCAAAGAGATGTATGAGGATGATGAATATTTCAAAGAGGTTTATGAGGTTTGTAAGTAGCCCATTAACACTAATAAGGAAAAGTGGCTAGACTATCTTATTCAATATGGTTTGTTATTTAAAGTAGCACAACTTTATGTGCCAAATGTTCTATGAGTGAAAATATTCTTAAGGAAAAACATTGTGGGAGTATGGAAGGTCATTTTGGCCTTGATAAGACACTAGAGCAACTAAGAAGGAATTAATTTTGGCCAAGGATGTAATTAGATGTGAGAAGGTTTGTGGATTGGTGTACCATATTCCAAAAATAAAAAGGGAGCAACACTAATGTAGGGTCATACCAGCCTTTACCCATTCCCAATAGGCCTTGGGAATCCATCAATATGGATTTTGTCATGGGATTTCCAAAGACATAAAGGGGTTTTAATTCAGTTTATGTGGTTGTTGACAAGTTTTCCAAGATGGCCCATTCCCAACAAAAGTACAAGTGATGTTTCATATGTTGCAGGTTTGTTCTTTAAAGAAGTTGATACACTACATGGATTTCCATTGAGCATAGTTTTAGATAGGGACATAAAGTTTATAGTACATTTTTGGAGAACATTATGGAGAAATCTTGGTACTAATCTCAGTTTAATCTTAGCCTACCACCCTTAGACTGATGGCCAAACTGAGGTGGTCAATAGGAGCTTAGGTAACCTATTAAGATTCCTTTCAAAGGATCATTCTAAACAATGGGATCTTGTGTTACCCCAAGTAGAGTTTTCTTATAATGATTTAGTGAATAAGAGCATTGGAAAGAGTCCATTTCAAGTGGTATATGGTATGCAACCAAGAGATGCATTTCAATTGAGAGATCTTAGTCATATGGAAAATAAAAGTATAGAGGGTAAGAAATTTACCATTGCTATGCAAGAAATCCATCAACAAGTGAAAGGGAAACTCCAAACAAGTGTTGAAAAATACAAACAAAGGGAAGATTTGAAGAGAAGAGAAGTTAATTTCAAGGTTGGAGATCTTGTCTTGGCACATCTTAGGAAGAAGATATTTCCTAAAGGTGAGTATTCCAAATTGAAGATAAAGAAGATAGACCCTTGTAGGATTGTTCACAAGTTTTCCAATAATGCCTATGAGATTGAACTACCTAGTGGAGTAGGCATATCCCCCATTTTTAATGTTGCTGATTTGTATTCTTACAAAGGAGTGATGAGACCATAAATTGTCTCATATTTTATCAAAGAAAATCATCTATTTCTTCCTAATACATTAGTGTTAAAGTGGATTTGAGTAATGATTGAAAGTTCTTTAGTTTGTTTAAAGTAAAATATAAAGTAAATGTTTGGTTTATTTTTAGTAATTAAATGTGATCCAAATTGCCTCTAATATGTTTCCATGAAGTTTTTAAGATGATATAATGCAGATAAATGAGTTATTAAATAACTCATGGTAAGAATAAGCTACACACACTTGCAGCTGAAAGCTGCAGACATCAACTCCAGAAAATGATTTAAAGACATTATGGGAAGATAAAGAGGATTCCTCCAGACTTCTATCACATTCCAATATTGTTGCAAAATTAATGAGCATCAATCACTCCTAAATTGGTGGTTAAGGATGTAGTTCATGATAGCTCAAGAGATCTCTTCTGCCACATTATCTTTCAATAACCCAACTTATCAAAGCAATTAAGTGTCATTAATGATAGTGGAATGTTCTTCAAGTTAATCAAAAAATATTTGGTCAAGAAAACTAAAGAAAAATCCCTTCATTCATGTGGAGAATTGAAGGTTCCCTAAAAATTAGGTGCCCATAAATTGTCAAAAATGTAGTCTCAATAAAATAGCAATATCTCCCCCATTTTTTAATGAAATTCAAAAATTCAAAATGATCTGGAAAGTAGATTGGAAGGGCTAAAAACCCTTTTGAGAATTATGATTTGCATCAGGAAGGAGTAGTATGTGACATAAAATGATTGAGATAAAGGTGGCGAGATTAAAGGTAACTACTCTAGAATGTTCCAAGTTTAATGAATGACCCTTCCAAAATAGGATATTGGATCCACATTCTTAGTGAATTGGTTGGATAGATATAGAATATAAATTCTATAAATACAATGTAATCATTTGAGAAAATGCAGGGGGATTAGAAAGACTTTTTTTAGCCTAAGGAAATAGGATAGTTTCTAGCTTCATTTCAAGAAATGTATTTCTAGAATTTTTAAAGTAAATTTGAATTCAAGCAAGCTTTTCATTTCCAACAAGTGTGAATTAGTTTATCCTTTTCAATTCTTATAAGTGTTCCTTAGATTAGTTCCCTTTCACACAACTTTCCTTTCATGCAAATAGGATTTATTTCTCCAATTAGAATAGATTGTCAAGGAAGTTTTCTACTTTCTCTCTTGCAGACAACCATGGACACCACCTTGGATTGATAAATTAAATGATGAGGATTACAATGACCCCATCATTTTTGGCACCATTTCTGGGGATAGGTGTCATTAGGGAAGGGAAAAAATTAGTTTGGCATCCTTTTAAATTTAGAAGTTCCTCAAGAAAGATTCATCTCTCAAAACCCCCAAAATACCAGCTCTAAAGAGAAACCCCCCTATCTATTTCAAAATATCCTTAGTTGGGGGATCATCACTCGAAGTGCTAGAAAAGGATGTTTTTTTAAGGAAAGAATTGATGGATTGTTGCTTGCAAGAGGTGGATAATACAATGAAGAGATCTTATCTTCATTACAAAAGCTTTCAAAAAAGAGACTTATTTGAAGAATTTCAAAATATAAGAATGGTTTCCCAATTAGATTTTTGAAGTCAAAGGAGGGCTGCCCAAATAGAGATTTGAAGATCAAGGAGCTGTTTCTAGTCATGAATGCATTAGATCAGAAGGAAGGATTGCAAGATATCTCCAATCAACCCATGTATTTGCTAGAATCAAAAATCATGGAGAAGGTTTCCACTTCAAAGGAAGGTGAAGCATTGAGTTTCAATTTTTTTTTCATCTTCTTTTCATTCTCTTTGCTCAAAAAATTGAATGCATGGAAACATACTTTGAGAAAGGGAAGATATTTTTCAGAACCAGTTAATGGTTATGTGTAACCTCTCTACATCATTAAGTAGAGTAGGTTAGGGTATGTTTTATTTTTGTAAATAAGTGCTTTGCACATGCTATTTCCTTTTCTTTTAGGCTATAAGCATGTACTTTTCTATACAAGTTTCTCTAAAAACTTGTAGAAAATATTTTGACATTATGGATGACTAGTTAGTGTAGCAAAAATAATGATGAACAATTTGAATTAGAATTCAATGTAAAAGATCAGGTTGCAGCTCTCAAAATTTGAAGAAATTCTTTGCATGCAGCATGGAGAAAGTGAACTACAACTCATGCATGATGGTTGCATGAAAAAATAAGATAAAATCAGGTATTTACTTTATTATTTTACTCTTATTCAATTTAAAGTTCTTTCATTTTACTCAATCCACTCAAAAAGAAGAAGAATAAAAATTACCTAAAAGCATATCTTGAGATTTATGGATTGTTCAAGAACTATTTGGAGCTAAAAAAGAACATCTAAAAACATTTTTTAAGATTTAAGGAGCAATCTGAACCTATCTAGAGCTATTTTGGAACTGTTCAGGAGCTACCAGGTGCTACTTGAAGTAACTACTAAAAAAATAAATTTATTGAATTTGAAGGCTCATTATGAGTTGCAGAGGGACCTGCAACATTTTAGGCATGGGGGAGATGATGAGACCATAAATCATCTCATATTTTATCAAATAAAATAATCTATTTCTTCCTAATGCATTAGTGTTAAAGTGGATTTGAGTAATGATTGAAAGTTCTTTAGCTTGTTTAAAGTAGAATATAAAGTAAATGTTTGGTTTATTTTTTGTGATTAAATGTGTTCCAAATTGCCTCTAATATGTCTCCATGAAGTGTTTAAGATGATATAATGCAAATAAATGAGTTATTAAATAACTCATGGTAAGAAGAAGCTACAAACACTTGCAGCTAAAAGCTACATACATCAACTCCAAACAAGACTTTAAAGACATTATGGGAAGATAAAGAAGATTCCTCCAGACTTCCAACACATTCCAATATTGTTGCAAAATTAATGAGTATGAATCACTACTAAATTGGTGGTTAAGCATGTAGTTCATGATAGCTCAAGAGATCTCTTTTACCACATTATCTTTCAATAACTCAACTTATCAAAGCAATTAAGTATCATTAATGATAGTGGAATGTTCTTCAAGATAATCAATAAATATTTGGTCAAGAAAACTAAAGAACAATCACTTCATTCACGTGGAGAACTGAAGGTTCCCTAAAAATCAGGTGCCCATAAATTGTCAAAAATTCAGTCTAAGTAAAATAGCGATATCTCCCTTGTTTATAAAAAAAAATCAAAATTCAAAATGATTTGGAATGTAGATTGGAAGGGCTAAAAACCCTTTTGAGAATTTGGCATGATTTACATCAGGGAAGGATCAACACGTGACAAAAAATTATTGAGATAAAGGTGGAGAGATTAAAGGTAACTACTCCAGAATGTTCCAAGTTTAATGAACGACCCCTCCAAAATAGAATATTTTATCCACATTCTTAGTGGATTGGTTGGATATGAATTCTATAAATATAATGTAATCATTTGAGAAAAGAGGGGGGGAATATAAAGAATTATTTTGGCTTGAGGAAATATGATAGTTTCTAGTTTCATTTCAAGCAATATATTTCCAAAAATTTTAGAGTAAATTTGAAATCAAGCAAACTTTTCATTTCCAGCAAGTGTGAAGTAGTTTAGCTTTTAAATTTTTTTTAGGCTTTCCTTAGATTAGTTCCCTTTCATGCAAATAGGATTTATTCTGCAAGTAAAATAAATTGTCAAGCAATTTTTCTACTTTCGCTCTTACGGACAGCCATGGACACCGCCTTGGATTGATAAATTAAACAATGAGGATTACAACTCCATCAAGGAGATGCTATTGCTTATGAAGGAATAGGTTTGCAACAGATTTTAGATGTTGTTTGGATCAAGGATATTCCACCCAACAAACCAACATAGTTAGAGTGCATCAATGGCACCAAAGAGATCACGAAGATAAGGGGAAACCAATATTTCTAGTATTTGGTCAAGTGGAAAGGCCTCCCAACTGAAGATTCCACATGGATGATAGAGTAAGATATTATCAAACATGGGAGGACAGTATCAGACCTCTTCTTAGGTGGAACTTGAGCTCTTTTTCTTTTCCTTGGGAGTATGATATAGGAGCATCACTCTCAATGGTTTTAATTTATGATTCTTAGGATGTTAGAATTTTTTATTGTGATTGTAGGGGTCTTAAGAGGACCATGGAATCATGAAAAGTTCTTTTCTTTAATTTTTTTGTTTTGGCTAGGTTGAAATTTGCACAAACAGGTATAATTGTCAAATTTTATGCAATAATCATTAGGTTTGTATGGAAAAGGATAAAAAAAATCATGTATAACTATTTTTGAAGGTTATTTGGATGTAAATGAGTGAAAATATATGCTCAAATAAAGGAGGGAGCAAGAATATGATGTGATACCATGCTATTTTACATTTTGATGATAGTTTTCACTGTGAAACAACAAGAAATCAATTTTGTATGGATTGTACGACAATAAGGTTGGTTTGTGAGATAATGGTTTAATAAATCTTTGTATTAGGGTTCATATGCACTTTTTTTGGTTGAATTTCATGTTAAAATGTGAAATTTATGAGGAAAATAGTGCTCATGGGTTAGTTACAGGCCTAGGGTTTCTAGGAATAAAAAAATCCATATATTCACTTCCAGCCATTGAAAATTTTTGGGTTTTGGTAATTTTCTATAGGTAATTTTGGTTGTGTTCCAAAAAGGAGGGGTTCTAAGTTGTTGATTTGTGTGATTTATAATAGACATGTGATTTTTTTGTCTCGAGTGATTGAAACCATGCATTTCTGAGGGTTTATTGAAATTGCTTTGCTTTGTGTTTAAATGTTGTCAAGAACTATCAAAAGGGAGTATTTGGAGTGTGTTTAAGAGTTTAAAAGCTTGAGTGTGCAAAGAATAGATGAATTTAGATTCTTTATAAGTTGAACCTATAAAAAAAGGCTTGTAGAGCATGTTAGAAGGGTATTAGTTGTTTTCATCTTTGAAGGACCAAACACACTTGTGCTTATTATTGTTTAAGACACATTGTCATATTTTTGAGAGTCCATAGGTGTTGCAAAGTGTATATTTACACTTTCACACTAATCTAGGGCTTTATTAATTAATTGGGCTTATTTATGTCTTAACTTGTCTTATCTTGCATCCACAAGCCTAATTAATTGCATCTTTCCATGGATAATCCTGATACTTATCAAATAACCAATCATAATTTAATGTTTTTGGTTATGTGTTTCAGATCTAGTGATTTGGGACTCATACGCCACCTTGGGCGTATGAGTCCCACCTAGGTCTCAAGACCTAATTTTAAATATTGAATTAAACAAGACAACTCTCAAAGTTTGTGTCCTAGTTTTAAGCCAGTAGGACTCATATGCCCAACCTGGCGCATGAGTCCCACTTTAACTAGGACCTATTTTAAATCAAATTCTTGGTAGTATTTTATTATCCTAGATTTTATGTCGACTTGTAGTGTTGTAATTTTGGGAAATTTGGCATAAACAAGTATAAATACAAGCTTATTTCACATAATTTATTTTAAGAAGCTAGAATTTCATAAGCAGTCAAGGGTACTTTCACAAGAGAATTAAAGATAATTTCTAAGGCATTCAAGGGTATATTTATAGAAGATTATTGTAGCAATCAAGAGTCATTTCATCATGTCAAATATTTAGTGCATCATGCATGTGGTTTTGAGCTAATTTTGTGATGTATTGTTCAAGATCAATTCAAGTATTCAAAGGCATTATCTTTCATCAAGAATCATGCTCAAGATCTACATCCATTGAGATCACTTCATGCTTGTTTGTAGATCTATTAGGTTTCAAACAAGGTTCTGTTGTTTCATCTTATGTTTCATGTTTCATTTCATTCATGCTTCATTTATCATTAAGGTTTGATTACCAAAACAATGTTTGACCAAGGAAAACTCCCATTCCCTATTTTTTCTTTTCCCCTCTCTTTGTATGTTGCAAGTTTATAGGTTGAATAAAAAGTGGACCTGAATCCTTCAAAAGTACCAAAATTGCAAAGTTGTCATAAGTATTTGTCAAGGCCCATGAGAACTTAGATCTAGAGAAAGATATCCAATGTATTTACATGAAACTAGTGGGAAAGTGCTAATTTAATCCGTATTTAGAGGCTCACAAAGTTCAGTTCAAAGTTTTTCTCCTAGGACACTTTTCACTTTTTTGGGACACTTTGCAACTGTTTGGGTATGTGAGTCTCAGTACACCCTTTTTTCCAGATTTCTGCAAATCCTAATCAGTCACTAGGAGATTCTAGATTCTTCCCAAAAACCTTAGAATAGGACTAAATTTCCTATCCTAGCATATGAATCCCAATGCACTTAAAAAAACATAATTTCAAAGTTGTAGATCTTTCTTGGCGTTAGCTCTCAAAAATGCAGGTTTGAACCACGAGAAGTTGCCAAGTTCTCACAACGTTTCAGGGTAACAGACAAGGCCAAATGAATTGAAACTTCTACTCTTTAGGTGTTGCTATACCTATGCGGGTATACCTATTTGAATAAAGTAGACTTGACCTTTGTTCATTTCCTAAAGCAATTTACCCACACTGGCAAATAGGAGTGGATAAATGAACTTAAATTTGGTATAAATTGTATAAGCAATATCAAGGCAAAAATCAAATATGTTCATATATAAAAATGAATGAAATTAAACAGTGAAATAATAGAGACTAGTGCCTTATTGGGTATACAAAGTCAAATGAAAATATGAAATGAGTAACTTCTCTCTGGCAGAAATTCAAATTGTTTGGCATATAGGTTTTAAGTTTATAACTGGTATAAACATGTAGGAATATGACTACTGATTTCTTCTTAATGATCCAAATGCGATTCCCTAATTAATATGATTTTTTTAAAGGATTTAATCTTTCCTTGAAAGACCCAATTAATCCAACCATACAATTACAACAAATGTGCACTAATAAATTGAAAAATACCCTTGATATTATCAGTTTAAACAATTAGAAAATATCAACCTTGGAGACAACTTCAGCAATAATTTTAATTATCACAAAAACCAACTAAAACCAAAAAAATGCCACCAAATCAGATGAATTCAATTGAAATCTCCATCATTTTTTACATGCATCAGAGTCTCAAAAATATAAACATTCTGATCTACTATATTTTCTTTTCGATCTCTCCTTCTTCTGCTGTCAAAAATGGGTTTTATATATCAACCACATGAACAATCGTGTCCATTCACATTCAATCCAGGCAGTTATTTCATTTGGCCCTTTTCAAACATTCGCTAAACACCCACTGATACATCTTGCAGTCACACTGACACTCCTAGTCCTCTCGACAATCAATATATTACACATCGCTATGGAGTCATGTAGTCTGATCGACGTTCTGAGTCTCACCGATAGCCTATCTATATCTTCGCTTCTATCACCAAGTTGTCTTGTAATTATACCGATGCCTTGAGTCTCCCCGAAGTTTTATCCTTTTGGTCTTAAGTATTGTTGTGACTTTTAGGGGTCGGCAAACATTCCTCTGACTACATCATGTTTTGCCGAGACTTGTCCTTAGTCAATTTTGATTGCTGAAACAAAATGTTTCTTGCTGATGAAACTTCATTCAGCATGACCATTCCTATATCTTCCCATTGAAGCCAGTCTCACTGATGAATACTCCCTCCAAACATTTCGCTAAGGCTATACAATCCTATCGCTGTGACATAGGGGGTCGGCATGACTCCATGACTTCATACCGATAACAGCAACAAAATCCACTCTTGATTTTTTGGCGAAACTAAATGGATGCTCCGGGATATCACATCGATTGATCCTGTCTCGCTAAACTTTCACTTTTGTACTTGATTGGTATGATGTATATAGGTGCTCGCTATGACTAATCTTGATGATTGTTGTCTCGCAGATATGTCTCTATATCTTCGATCGGTAATACATAGATAGATTCGATATGAATCATTTCGATGAACTTTATCTTGCCGATAGGATCCTATGGTCATTGAGACAATGAACTGCGTCCTGCCGATATGTATCTTCATATGAAATCATATCAGTATGACATTCCTGAACTCTTGCCGATAGACAGTAAAAATATATAAATTAGTATAAAATGCATTATGGATCGGGGAGACCCTCACCATCTCTTGCCAATATGAATTATACATTCAAATGCTCAAGGATAAATGAATTCTATGGGACCAAATGATGAAAAAAAACTAAAACATGGGAAAAAATGATATCTAAAGTGGATGGTATGGGCATTTTTTGGGAATTAATGAGTATGTGCAACCATAAAATTTTCAAAATTTTATAGTTCTAACAGTGGCTCCGTCTTGGGATGAATGATTGTGAGATCATTGCAAGGATCTAGATCTCTGGAAGAGCAGACTAGACTTTCAAGGTGATGGACCAGTGAGCAGGATAGAATGAATGGAAATGGAGATGAACATGACCCTATACTATTGTACATGGAAATATTTATTAAAAAGAAGGAATATCAAGATTGTCCATATACTGGAAATTCCTGTTTCTTTTCATTTCCTAAACTACTATGCATGGAAGAGAAAATTTTGAGAGGATTGTCAAGAGTTTTCCATGCACTGGAAACCCTTAATCCACTATATAGCTCAAGAGAAAAAATGCTTCAAGAATTGCCCATGTACAGCCAACTCCTGTTCTTCACCAGTCATGTTCTACAAATAATATGAATCTTCACCTTTCTTACCAATAACAACAAAGGGTCCCAGCCACAAAGCTTCAAATTTCCCATGCTTTCCCTTTTCTTGACACCTTGCATTCCACATTAATACCAGATCATTTTCTTCAAACTTTCTATCCTTTGCCCTTTTATCAAATAAATACTTCATTTGTGCCTACAATTTCACATTCTGGTTTTGAGCTAACCTTCTTACTTCATCAAGCTCTGCCAATTGTTCCATTCTTTCCTCCATTGGTTCTAGAATATCTATATCTTCCTGAAGGATAAAATTGTAAACTGGTAACAAACTTTGTAAAGGAATCCTAGCTTGTGTTCCATATACCAATTCAAATGAGGATTTTCTAATTTCCTTTTTCACAGTTATCCTATCAGCCCACACAACCAACCTCAATTTTGAATCCCAAGCCTTCTTATTCCCACCTAGCATCCTCATTATGATCTTCAAAAGACTTTTGTTGTTGGACTCTACTTGACCATTAGCTTGCGGATGGTAAGGAGCTGCATAAGAAACACTAATACCATATGTAGTGCAAAAATATTTAAACTCATCAAATCTGAAACACATCCCATTATTTATAATCAATCTTAATGGTGTACCAAATATGGCAATAATGTTATCCATTAAAAAATTGATCACAACCTTACTTGTCGCTTGCTTGGTTGGGATTTCCTCTACCCATTTAGTGAAGAAATCAGTAGCTACCAGTATCCGCTTATGTCCTCCACTTGATTTCTCTTGAATCTCCCATATAAAATCAATTCCCCACCGATGAAAAGGGGCATCAACCTGCAAAGGTCTGAGTGGTAAAGCTCCCTGATACTTCATTTTCCCTGAGAACTTCTGACATGCTTCACATCTTCTTACATATGAAAAAAAATCATTAAATACTTTTGGCAAGTAATAACCTGCCCTAAGAATCTTGTGTGCAGTTGTCTTTGCAGAATAATGGCCTCCATACACCCCTTCACGCATTTCTCTTATAACGTGCTTGGCTTGTGACTCATCTAGACACAACAACAACATCCCATCCCTGTTTTTCCAAAACAAATCACCTTCCATGAACACATATTTGGATGCTTGCAAATTCAAGGTTCTTCTTTGATTATCACTTAATCCTTTAGGGCACTTCATGTATCTAAGGTAATACATGATGTCTATATACCAAGGAGTATGCTCAATACTTGCAATTGCATTTCCTTCATCTTCTACATTACAAATTTGATTTGCTTCAATATTTGTTTCTGCCATTAGCTTGGCCAAACCCTGACCTCTCACTAATTTAATGATTTGTATTTCCATATTGAATTCCTAAATCTTGTTAATCCATCTGCGTCTCTTCCTAGTTATGTCTGAATGTGTCAAAATATCCTTAACAACTACATGAGGGACATAAACAATTCCCTTAGCTCCAACAAGATACGGTCTAAAAGATTTTATGGCTTTCACCAATGCAAACACTTGTTTCTCCATTATGTCATATTTCAATTCTGATCCCTACAAAGACTTGTTGAAAAAAGACACAGGCTGCTCATGACCTTCCTCATTATTTTGTAACATGACAATAGCTATAGTATGCAGCGAAGCAAATAAAAATATTTGAAAGGGTTTTGAAAAATATGGAGATTTAAGGACATGGGCTTCCTTGATGGCCTTTTTGATTGATATGAAAGCTTCCAATGCCTCTGCAGTCCATTCTATCTTTTGTCCCTTTCTTAACATCTTTGATATGGGCTTAATAATTTTAACAAAATTAGAGACAAATCTCCTAACAAAATTGATCTGTCCAAAAAATGACTAGATGGCCTTAACAATTTTAGGAATAGGGATTTTATCTATAGCCTCAACCCTCTTAGGATCTATTCTGATTCCCTCCTTTGACACAATATGTCCTAAGAGTTTACCTTTTGTGACTGTAAAATGACATTTTTTAAGGTTTAGACTAATGTACCATATTCTAGAGCTTTAATAAATACCTTTTCCAGATGTTCTACATGATCTTCAGCCCTTTTTGAATAAGTAGTAAGGTCATCTTGATACACCATCATGATAGCCTTAATCAAGTTTGAAAATGCTACGTCCATAGCTCTTTGAAAGGTTGCACCTGCATTTGTTAGACCAAATGGCATTCTCACATAAACATACGTTCCCCGTGGAGTTGTAAAAGTTATCTTGTATTGCTCAAATTCTTTGACTTTGAACTTGTTGTAACCAGAGAACCCATCCATCATAGATAACAACTCACACCCTGTTACTTTATGTAGTACAACTTCCATATTAGGTAAAGGGTAATTATCCTTGAGGGATTCCACATTTAGATTTCTGAAGTCCACACATAATCTGATATCCTTGTTCTTCTTCCTCATAGGAACTAGGTTCAAGACCCATGTTGAATGCCTGATTGGTTTGATGATACCCCCATCTCTAAGCTTTGTCAATTCCTCCTACATTTTTGGTTCCAATGTTGGGTTAATAGGTCTTTGCCTCTGCCTAAATGGCTTTGCATCTGGCTTCAACAGGATTTCATGTTGAAAAAAATCCTCCCTATACGCTTTGAGATCTTCATAAGACCATGCAAACACATGTTTATATTTTCTCAACAATGCAATCAACATTCTTTGAATTGTCGGGCTTATTTTCATCCCAATGTATACCCTTTTTGGTGCCAGTTCAATACCTACATTGACCTCTTTAATGTCCTCCCTCTTGACAAGTGTCTGCTTCATGAGGGACCAATCATTTCCATCATATACCCTCTCTAATGCCACTAGCCCTTTGGGAAGCTTATTAGTTTTAAGCTGTAAGACCTCTCTCCCAAATACTGTCTGCTTTCCATCTACCTCTTCAAAAAAGGAATTGAAATCAACCTCTTGAGCTTTATATTGATCTATATAGTGAAGAAATTTTAAGAGGTCAACATCATCATTAAAAACCTGCCAATTGTATATATTGTTAGGCGCAATGGGTCTTGCTTTGAACTCAATTTGAGATACTCTAGCCAGTGTGATATCATCTCTTCTTAGTGCTACATTGGCTAAAAAGTCTACCATTATTTTCTTTGACCTCTCAATCCATTCAATGGAGAAAGCATCAAACAACTCAATTGTATCCCATACAACATTCCTATATTGCTTCAGCCTCTTGTGTTTTGCTGCATATTTTGATTTAACTTGAGAAACAACTAGCTCAGAATCCGCTATCTCTAGAACAACTAGCAACTTGATCTTATGTTTTATAGCCATATTCAATCCTGTTAGTAAAGCTTCATACTCTGCTATATTGTTCATACATTCAAATGCTAGAAAAAATGAATATTTAAAAGTAACTCCTTTAGGGGAAACAAAGACTATTCCTGCTCCGTTACCTTCTTGGCTGCAAGCTCCATCAAAGTACATTTTCTACATGCCATCACAATTTTTTGCAACATGCTTATCAATTGGATCAATATTGACTAATTCTAGCTGAGTTGGTTCTATCTTAAAATTCCCAAGATCCATATCACAAAAGCAATTGACTTGATTTTGAGGCACACAATCTACAATTGGGTTCATCCTTGGCTCCCTGTACAACTTAACTTCTTGACCGTCCACTAGAATTGTTGCATACAATAAATCAAATTGGATGTTTCCCCCAACTGCTATTGTCCACTGTCTTGATAAGAGCATCCTAAACTAAGGAGGGGTATCAATTACAATTATATCTATATTATAAGCCACTTGAGGATAAGTAGCTAGTTTGACTTCAACATCTTTCATGACACCTACTACTGGAACATGCCGACTATCCATTGCATAACACTTCCCTTCATTAGTATCTAACCACATACCAAGTTGTTTCATAACTCCTACTGGCATGATATTGATTACAGTGCCATAGCCTATCATGCAATTCCTTGACAACTTATTATTTAGAAGCAGTGTGGTGAAAAAAGGTTCAACTTGTGGGGAATTTACCAATACATCATTTAAGCACACTTCAAGGACAATCACTTTCTCTTGTTTATTAAATGCTTTAGTGGCCATTTGATTTTTAGAATTTACACTTTTCTCATTTCCATTTGAAATCAATTGTATCACACTATCTCTATATTCCTTAATTCTCATCATCTCAAGTAGTGGGACAGACATTTTTACTTGAGATAAAGCCTGAGAAAAGTCAAATGAAGAACCCTTTGTCTTAACTGTTTTCTTTTGCTTTGATATTTCTCCTTTGGATTCTTCCTTTTGGACAGGTTTTTGCTTTTCTTTGTATAACTCTTTGTTCTCTTCTTTCTGAACAAGCTTTTGTTCATTCTTATCATGTTGCTTATTTTCTGTTCTCTTCAAAACTCTTGGTGTTAATTCTCTATCTTTCATGAATGTTTCCCTGGGAGCACCTTCCTTTTCATTCACTATCCTATTTATTAACCAATACTTTCTCTTCGCTTGTTCAACCGTAACAATGGTTAATCTCTTTATTTCTTCATCAATGTGTCTCCTTATATCGCATTGAGTAGGTACCTCAACAGAGTATTGTTTTGCATAATCTTCTTCAGAATCAGAAAAAACCTATTATTCAGCCATGTGGACATTGCACCTTTGATTTGAAACATCATACTCACAACCTTCATCTTTTGAAGATGAATATTCCTCCTTAGTAGGGTGAAAGGTATTTGAGGTCAACTACATTGTGTGATCCTCTCCACTGTCACCCACTAGCATCCCTTCTTCTTACATTTCTTGGGCTACAACACAGTGGTTTGGGGAATGTGTCCCATCACATCCTTCACACCAGAGATTAATATTTACCATAGATGCCCCCTTCTTCCTCAATGGATCAGGTGTTTCTTTGTTCCCGGGTCTATCCATTACAGGTTTTCCATCCTTTCAATTTGTATTGTAAAGCATGTCATGTAACCGAGGCCTCTCATTTTTGTAGATGTTCTCTTGTTTGTATTGATAATTATTGGCATGCTGAGGAACCCTAGTATTGTCTCTCTTATTGATCATCCCGGTAGCTTTCCTATTGTTTTCAATAGTCAGTGTTGTCTTTTGGGCTTCATCCAAATCCCTTGAAAACCTGTTTCTTAATTCATACCCTATTTTTAGATTAAATGCATTCAAATAAATACTCTGTTGCAGAGTCTAGAAACTTTGACCCAGGTGGTATTTTGTTTTGCAATTTGCTGAATCTTTGGTTAAAATCATACATTGACTCATTCTGATTTTTTTGAATCCATACTAGTTCATGTAAAGCAACATCTAGTGCACATGGATTTCCGTATTGTTCAAGAAATCGATCCTGAAATTCTTGGATAGAATCAATAGAAGCTATTGGCAGGCCATTGAACCAATCCCTAGCTTCTTCAGTGAGTGACATCATGAATAACCTCATATGTAAATCTTCATATGCTATATCCAAGTCTTGGATAAAAGCATTAAAATCCCTCAAATGATCTTCAACAGTAATTGTAATGCTCCCTATAAACTTAGGAACAAGACTTCTCCAACTGTTGTCCATAGGGTAAGGATATAATTGAAACCTTGTCAAATCAAATTGTCTAATCATTGTTGTATATTGCTGAGGGGGAGGATTATCCACATGTTGATACTGGTACATTGGATTGTTGTATTGTGTATGAAGATATGGCACATATTGCTGACAATGAGGTGGTTGTATATTTGTATGTTGTGATGCAATATTCGGTGGATAGTTTGGTTGCTTGTATTGATTTCTCATATGATTCTGAGGAGCCTTTGATGGGTCTGAAGGCCCTGTATTATCATTTCCTTGCCTATGAGGTGGTATATACTTTGAAAAACCAGTTGTCTGAGCATCAATTTGGGATTTATGCAATTTCAAGTCTTGGATTGCTTTTCTCATTTGGATCTTTTCCTGTTCAGCTTTTGCCCTTTCTACTTCTTGTTTATGAAACTCGAGTTGTGCTTCTACTTCTTGACGAGTTGAGAACTCATAGTTTTCTCAAGGAATTACATGATCAGTAGGCTCACTTTGATTACCCTCCATTCTTTGATCATACTCATGTTAATATCTAATTCGTTCAGCCTCGAGTTTAGCATCAAACTCTGCCTATTTTTGAGGATTATAAAAAGGATTTATTTGTTCTTCAAGGGTACAAGGTTCTGCACTTGAATTATCTCTCCATGTATCATAACGGTCATATGTATCACAATATGGTCTTGATGCTTTGTCTTTATTTGTTATGCACATGTCATCCTCTTTCTTCTTACCCTTATCATCCTTATCACCCTTATGTGTCCACTTATTGTTTCCAGAAAGACCTCTAGAAGGACCTCCTTTGTATTGGAACCTTCTACCATTCATGTTGAATTGATGCAATGCCTTTGTTAGAGTCGCCACTCACTTTGTGAAAAGTGAGAAAAATGAAACTATTCTTGATTTTATCCCCCAACGGAATCACCTTTTCAGAAACTTCTCAAATTATGAATTTTTCTTTAATGACTCTATATGATGATCATCAACTGGATAACCTACAATAAGTCCCCAATAGAGTCACCAATTTGTTAGCTCTCAAAAATGTAGGTTTAAACCACGAGAAGTTGCCAAGTTCTCACAACGTTTCAGGGTAACAGACAAGGCCAAATGAATTGAACCTTCTACTCTTTAGGTGCTGCTAGACCTAGGCGGGTATACCTATTTGAATAAAGCAGACTTGACCTTTGTTCATTTCCTAAAGAAATTTACCCACACTGACAAATAAGAGTGGATAAATGAACTTAAATTTGGTATAAATTGTATAAGCAATATCAAGGCAAAAATCAAATATGTTCAAATGTAAAAATGAATGAAATTAAACAGTGAAATAACAGAGACTAGTGCCTTATTGGGTATAAGGAGTCAAATGAAAATTTGAAATGAGTAACTTCTCTCTGGCAGAAATTCAAATTGTTTGGCATATAGGTTTTAAGTTTATAACTAGTATAAACATGCAGGAATATGACTACTGAGTTCTTCTTAATGATCCAAATGAGATTCCCTAATTACTATGATTGTTTTAAAGGATTTAATCTTTCCTTGAAAGACCCAATTAATCCAACCATACAGTTACAACAAATGTGCACTGATAAACTAAAAAATACCCTTGATATTATCAGTTTAAACAATTAAAAAATATCAACCTCGAATACAACTTCAACAATACTTTTAATTATCACAACAAACAACTAAAACCAAAAAAATGCCACCAAATCAAATGAATTCAATTGAAATCTCCATCATTTTTTACATGCAACATAGTCTCAAAAATATAAACATTCTGATCTACTGTATTTTCTTTTCGATCTCTCCTTCTTCTGTTGTCAAAAATGGGTTTTATATATCGGCCACATGAACAGTCATGTCCATTCACATTCAATCTGGGTAGCTATTTCATTCGGCCCTTTTCAAACATTCGCTAAACACCCACTGATACATCCTGCAATCACACCAACACTCCGAGTCCACTCGACAATCAATATATTACATATCGCTATGGAGTCATGTAGTCTGATCGACGTTCTAAGTCTCACTGATAGCCTATCTATACCTTTGCTTGTATCGCCAAGTTGTCTTGTAATTATACCGATGCCTTGAGTCTCCCCGAAGTTTTATCTTTTTGGTCTTAAGTATTGTTGTGACTTTTAGGGGTCGGAAAACATTCCTCTGACTACATCATGTTTTGCCAAGACTTGTCCTTAGTCAATTTTGATCACTGAAACAAAATGTTTCCTATTGATGAAACTTCATTGGGCATGACCCTTCCTATATCTTCTCATTGAAGCCAGTCTCACCGATGAATACTCCCTCCAAACATTTCGCTAAGGCTATACAATCCTGTCGCTGTGACATAGGGGGTCGGTAGGACTCCATGACTTCATAGCAATAACAACAATGAAATCCACTCTTTCTTTTTTGGTGAAACCAAATGGATGCTCTGGGACATCACATCGATTGCTCCTGTCTCGCCAAAATTTCACTTTTGTACTTGATCGGTATGATGTATATAGGTGCTCGCTATGACTAATCTCGACGATTGTTGTCTCGCTGATATGTCTCTATATCTTTGATCGGTAAGACACAGATAGACTCAATATGAATCATTTCGATGAACTTTATCTTGCTGATAGGATTCTCTGGTCGTTGAGACAATGAACTGTGTCTTGTTGATATGTATCTTCAAATGAAATCATATCGGTATGACATTCCCGAACTCTTGCCGATAGACAGTAAAAATATATAAATTAGTATAAAATGCATTATGGATCGGGGAGACCCTCACCATCTCTTGCCAATATGAATTATACATTCAAATGCTCAAGGATAAATGAATTCTATGGGACCAAATGATGAAAACAAACTAAAACATGGGAAAACATGATATGCAAAGCAGATGGTATGGGAATTTTTTGGGAATTAATGAGTATGTGCAGCCATAAAATTTTCAAAATTTTACAGTTCTAACACTTGGAATCCATCAGTTTACTAAGTTTCTCTCTGTCTAATTTTTGTTTGTTCATTTGATTTGATGCTTTTAAGTTTCTAGGGTTTAGTGTAAATTAGGGTTTGCATTTCTCCTTAAAAAATTCATTTATTAGTGAACCCCCCTTTTAATCACTCCAAAGGAAACCTCCTAACCCTTCCCTCAATTGAATCATTGGGTGAATTCTCTAAGTTTTCCTAATGAACTAAGAGTGAAATAGGTCCTAACCCTAGTTCCATCTCCTAAAAGGTGGAACCCTATTTCCTTTGGTTTAGGATCATATAAACTTGACCAAACATAGAAAGATCCTATGCATGAATATTTATCACCACGATAACATTAGGGTCCACTTGATTTGAAACAACAACCTAAAGTTCAAAAATATCACCAATAATCAAGTTTTCAAGAAGGAACTTTTAGCACAAAGTATTTGAGGCAACCGTTAAGTGACAAGAGTGGGTGAAATAAAAAATCTATTTGTCGAATAACAAAGTGTCATTTATAGAAAACGGGAAGATGCTCATAATCCATGAATTGATTCCAAGGTTTTTCTTCAATTCTTAGAATGATATTTTTAGGAAGAGCCTTCAAAATTTTGATGTTGATTAAAATTTGGGAATAAGTAGTAAGACTAAAATTTGAAGTACTAGAGTCCATATTTAGGAATTGATCAATACTTTTACTAATGTAATAAAATTAAGGGTCACTCCAAATTGGAAGATTGAGATTAGGAATTCTAATTAAAATTGGAAGAACATTAATGTGTTCTATGAGATTGTTGAATTAAGAGAACTAGGACTTGAGAAATAAGCAATGTTGACCCTACATCCAAAAACCACCATCCAAAACTACCTCCCTATTTGTAATTGATTGAAATATTGTAATAAAAATTATCCCTAGAATAAGGATATAAATTGAAATACGTTTAACTATGAGCACTATCTATTAATTAAATACCCAATTGTTCAAATAAGGAAGGGAAGGAAAATAATGGTTAAACATGTAGATCAATCCATTATTATAATAATATTTTCTATTGTTAATCACATCTTATCCAAATATAATAAAATGGGAGGACTGGGAACAAGAAATGGGTTTACTATGTATAAACCGAGGATCCTAATTCTAAATACCCACAAGGAGAGACTAAAGGGATACCTACTCTAGCAATTACGACAAAGGTTAGTGAGGGATCTATAACAATTACCAATAGGAAAGTCTGTGTAACACCTATAGATTCCATGGAAAGAGAAAGGATGCTAATAGAAGGAAAAGTGACATTCATCTCCAAATCCACTACCAAATCACAATTTGCAAAGAAACCAACCCCAAAATCAATGTCAATATTTCTTACACAAAAGTGAAGTAGGAAGATGTTTGAAATTATTGGTGGAAGTGGTATTGGAAATAAAACTTAATATTTCCCTCAACTAATTTAGATTAATAAAATAATGTTTATAATTTATGTAGAAATTAATTAATTTATAATATATGAAAATGGTAAATTAAATATTTTATTTTATAAAATAAAAGAGAGAAAATAAGAAATTTAATTATAGTGATAAAATGCATGAGTTAGATATAATCTTAAATGCTTTTATGAAAGTAGTATTGGAAGGAAAAGTGAACCTTGTTCTTAAGTAATTTAAATTAATTAAATTATGCTTGTAAATTAATTACCGTCAAGAAATAAATAAGAGATATTAATATATTTAGTTTTAAGAATAGTGTTGAAGAATGTGTTGAATTTAGTCTTAAAATCAATTACCCCATATGAAAATAAGTTTAGTTGTCTTTAAATTTTAAATAGATGAATTAGACTATAATAAATAAGGAAATAGCAAATTTTATGTCAAATTTTAGCATATTTAAATATATATACATGTAAACATGTAATTTATGCAATTAATCTTAAAATATAATTGCATAAAATTTACATGTAAGAAAATAAAGCATGCAATCAATTTTAAAAGATAATGTATCTAAACTAATAAGGAATGAATATATATGAAGATATATAAATTTTTTGTTATTTTTGTAATCATTAATTTTTGTGTGATGTTAGGATACGATAATAATATATAGTATTCATGTATTCATAAGTGTTATAATATTGAAAAAATAGAAAATACAAATTTAAAAATACATTTGTACAGTATATGTTTTTTTATATATTGTCTTCTTTTAGATTTATGTATTATTTTTATACTATAAAATTAAACTTTATAACATATTTTCAAGGTTAATATTTAATTGTAGGTGCCAAAAGTAAAATAATTAAATTACACTTGTAGTCAACATATTAAATATTATCTATATTTCACCTATTGTTACAAATAATTATTCATATAAGTGTATATTTGATTAATTTTACACATTCTAATAACACTTCCACACTTAGAATTGAAGAGACATGTTGCTTCTCCCCATCATATCTCTACTATTAGACAATTTTGGAAATCCCAAATCCTTACAAAGAGTAAAACCAAAGGAAAACTCACTTGTAAGTAGAAATTATAATGTTAGAAGATGAGTCACACATAAACCATAAATTGACCAATGATCAAGTGGGCCAATAATTTACTAGTAAAAGACCTTAAGGGTTTGGTTCTATGTTAAAATCCTAGTTGGTCCATGAAATTTTTATCATGGTAGTAGAGATAGGTCACCAATGTCAAGCAAGCTGGAAGTCATGAGCACCTATAATGTGGCTCAAGGGGGTGTTGAAAAATAAGCCATAACCATACCATAGATGAGTCAATTTCTAAGTGAATTAGTTACTCAATGGTAGAGCTCACCCAATTTAAAAATGGCTAGTCCTAGAATAAACTCCTAACTAGTTCTTGAAAAACATTAGCACATAATAGATTAGGGTGATGAATTGACATTTTTAATTTAAAACATCTACAAATATAACCTCAAATGTCTTCAATCCTCTACTAAAAATTATGTTAAATTTTTTGTTGTTTGATTTTTACCTTATAATAATATTTCTATAATGTATTCCATGTGAAATAACAAAGGTTATAGTAGAGCCAACATTTTAGCTTGGATTGGCAAGCTATAAAATATATTATTAGTTGGGAATTGATAATTAGAAATGCTATTTTGAAATTAAATGAAGAGGATATCACACCTAGTTTTTGAAAATATGATGAAGAATAAGTATTGATGGGGCATATAATCTTGATGTTTCAATATAGGAAAATATATTCTTAGTGTACTACTTAATATATAAAAATTATACCTATTAGAGTATTGTTTGCAAGTTAATTTTGAGCTCCATGATGTTGACCTCATCCTTTGCAAAAATGCTTTGGTGCATTGAACTATTGTAGGTTATAAAATTGATTTAGATGATTGACGTGTAAGAACTTGCAATATTGAATAATGCCTTACTGAGATCATTAGATCATAGGGGTTATGTTTGCTAAGATAAACCCCATAAATTATACATTACTAAAATATTGTAAAGTGAAAAAAAATCTTATAACATGTGGGATTGAATTGCATGACAAATACATAAATAAATGTATTATTGAATAATAGTTTAGAGATATTGTTGGATTGCAAGGGCCATGTTTTCTTAGTTAAACCCCTTGATTAAGCAATTTGCTAAAATACAGTAATGTGTATAACTATAATATAATCGATAGGATTGATTTTGCTAATTGATGTATAAGGACTTGAAGTATTGAATAACTGAATATATGTGTTGTGTAACATATGTTGAAATAGTGGTGCTGCAATTTGTATTATGGAACAAGTCAAACAATTGCGCATCATGTAAATCAAAATATGACACAATATTATGAAGGCTTCTAGCCTACAACTCAAAAACCATCAATTATATTTACATCCATGGATAATAAAGCTAGAAAGTGCAATAAAATGTGATTCTATGTGACTAAAACTAAAATAGACCTTATAAAATAAGGTACAACATATAAAGTTAATGAAAACCATATTGGATCGTAATGTTTACATTATCTAAAGCAACCCATATTGAAAGGGTGGTGCTGCAATTTATATAATAGTACGAGTCAAGCTCGTTGTTCGTCATATAAATTAAAACATGACATATTTTATAGTCTTGTAGTCTACATCTCAAGAACCAAAAAATATATTTACATGCAATGGGACCCTACATACACAACATTAAGTGAATGAAAACTGCGTTTAGATGTCAACATGATAAACAAAATTGTACAATGACACATATCAAGTTCATTATTCATCAAATAAATTAAAACATGACATATATTATAAAGTGTTGAAAACCATAAACCATGGATAATAAAAAATGACTGTAGGTGATTAAAACGGGCTAGCTTAACTAGCACACTCTAAGCATTGACCACTTAGATAGCCATGAAAATAGAAACAAGCGCTTGGATTTGGTGGATTCCTTCCATGATCTCCTCCTTCATTTCCTCTCTCGTACTCTTTTCTCTTCTTTACCTGCTAAAACGTCTCTACCCCATTGGAATATGGTCTTCGTATTTTTTTTGTCCTTATTATAGGGGTCTTTCCACTTTCTGTCTGTTGACACTCTGATCTGTTACGTTCGTTTGGTTTCTTCCAATAACATATACCAAGTTCTGGTAATAAATGTGATTTTCAAAATAAAAATTGTAACTGAGCACTCTTAGTGGTGTGATTACCAGGTTTAATATGTGTTTCATTTTATAAGTTTTTTGATCGATGATAATTTTGGGGCTCGTATTTGTAAATTCTGTTTTTGTTTTATGAAGTTAAATGAAATTGTGGAGACATCTGTGGATTTAAGTTGGGAAATGTTTAAAGCAATAATATTTACATTTGGTGGTTTTTGATGATTTTTATAACATTTAAAAAAAATTGTGGACATATACAAGTTTTATTCAAATGATGGAGTACACTTGTATGTAATATTTATTGCACTTGTGTATTTATTTTACTTTTAGTAAAAAAAATTTAAATAATATGAATTGGAGACAAAATGAATATAAATAATGTAAAAAAACTTTTGGATCAATTCAAGTATGGTGAATGTTCACACAACAAGATTATTTTACTTTTTCATAGTTTTAATTCATAATTTATTATGATAATTGAATTTATATTTTCACTCTTCACTTTTATTTTTACTCATAAATATATCACAATTTAGAACAATAATTGAATTTATATTATATATTTGAATCTACATTTAACTTTATTATGTATTCGAGCTAGATAGGAGATGGACTAAAAAATATGTAAATTGAAGTCTAGAAAAGAAGTCCATGGTAAGTAATATCAAACATTAGACATCATAGTTAGTCATGTGTTATTGACAAATATGAAACAAACTGAATCTCCATTTGAAGTTGTAGTGGGGCCCATGGCCATGTTTGAAAGTTAGAATCACCCCTTTGAAGAGTTTTTAGATTTGTCATAAAGGCTAATTCCTTAAATTATTTAATGAGTATATTGGAAGGAGTTTCCCATTTCTTAAAATGTTTAAAAAATGGATTCCTCTCCTTTCTATCATATTGGGGCATGGCCAAGCACCAAAGTGGGGAGTAAGCTGTCTCCAATCTCCAAAGACAATTAAGGATAGCTCAGAA
Source organism: Sequoia sempervirens (assembly GCA_007258455.2). Lineage (NCBI taxonomy): Eukaryota > Viridiplantae > Streptophyta > Pinopsida > Cupressales > Cupressaceae > Sequoia > Sequoia sempervirens. The sequence goes on along the minus strand of VDFB02075321.1, from coordinate 60,893,074 downwards.
CCGAGGAAGTTTCTACATGGTTTCACATCTAACTAACATCATCCATGCTTCTATAAGCTTTACTCTATTGATACAGATCTAAGAGTACTCATCCACATAGCCTATACTTGCATTTTTTATGTTTTGTATTTCTAGATGTATCATGATAACATTCATGTTATTTGTGATTTGTTTTATCATATGTATATAAAATATTATCGTTGGAATCCCATATGTTATCAATGAAAATATTAAAGGTTTTGATGGCTAGTGGATTTACCCTTAGTAAACATTTATTAGTAGTGAAGAAGACCTCAAGCCATCTCATAGGTTATTCAAATATGTACCAAGTTTTTATTGGTATTGCTCTTTTCTCATGGTTAAATAAGTGTAACAACTATCTTTTGGTTACCATTAACTTTTCTTTTTACAAATATTAATTTAAATGATCAAACATATTTTATTTATTAATTTAATTGATTAAAGATCTTTCATCTATATTAGAAGTGTCAACTTCATAGCTTTTCCATCCATCATCATGAGGATAACTCTATGCCACCACTCAAAATTATACCCACGTCTTGAAATCTATCACCTATGTGCTATTACTGAAAGTTAGCTAACCCTATGATACAATGATATACTTATTTTGGTAGAGCATACTCACTATCTCCTTCCAAGCTAGAGTAATAAAAATATTATTGATAATTGGGCCATTGGTTTTATAATTCTAGTGACCAACTTACAATGAGTGGGATAAGCTAGTTTAAGAGAAAAATTATCTTCTACCTATGCCCTTGTAGAGTCCTTCACTTAACCCTAGTTTTTGATCTAAAACATACTATTTGAAGGGTTTATGACCCTGGCTAGTTAATATAGTTACATTACACCAAAGGTATCTATTAAACTGTTTAATTTTTTGTATTGGTCTAGGGTCAATGAAAGGAAGTCAAGTAAGTGGAAGAAACTTCTTAGACCATTTTAAGTGGGGGAAATAATACAAAAAAATTCTTACAAACCCTTAACAATTACAATTATTAGATGTAAATACATATAACAAATAAACATGCAACAAAATAATATACCATAACACTAGATATACCTTGGGAAAAACCTTCCAGGTGAAAAAACCCACAATCCAAAATTACAACCCTTTGTATTATCAAAAATTGAATATGGTTACAATACAATCTCCATAGCTAAGTTGATAAAATGATTCTTCAATCAACGAAAAGTTTTTGAAAACAATTCGACAACATAATGGTACTTGTAAATAGTTTCATCTTCTACATACAAAGACACAAGTACCTAATATATAATTTACAATTCACTTGATGAAGATACATACAATGCTAAAACAACCCTCCTTGACATGTATAGTTCCTACATACATGTAATATCCTTGCATGTAAAGCATCGGGTCATAACTAGGATCCACCTATCATAGTCTTCTTCAATTCGAACACCTTCTTAACGTGCACAACCCCTTTGAACATGAAATGTACCTTGCATCTATGCAAACCATTTGCACACATTGGCACCTCAATCAAATGGAGCCAACCTATCATTAATTTTTCATACTTGACTCTTACATCGTCATAATCTATCATTAAATAAGCCAATCAATAAATCTATCATAATCAGTCATAAGAAATCTTACAACATGATGTATGCCACCATTTTAGCTTCAAATTTGGTTCCACCAAGTGGGATACCTATCTCCACATAATTACCTTTCATGTCATCCTAGTCACCTCCATGTAGGATGCTACCTCAACCAGTAGGTCCCACAAAGTGACATGACATAGTAGGAAAATAAACTTATGCATAAAATAATTAATAAATCAATAAATCAAATCCTAGGACTTGCAAAGGTGAGACACATTAATCCTAACAAACAATTTATCAACACATAAGAAACACATTAAATTCACATGAGTTGACATATGTCCATAAACATATATGTAAACTAATATAAAATAAGGAATCAAAGTCTATTCATTTCATTCAAGGTTTATTTAAAAATCCATAAGTTATAATTAGACAAAGATTAAACCCATAGTAGTATAATATCTTAGTTCTAATTATATAACCTTTCATATAGTACCACTTATAGAGCTTATCATATTATTGTCCACCTAACCAACATAAAGAAAAAAATATAACATATTGGTAATACTTACCATTAATTTCCCCTAGTCAACAAATGCCATCCTAGAGGCTATATCCTAAACTTAGCATAGATAGAAGTACATAGAGAAAGTACATCACCCATAAATACTAAAAAAATTTCAAACCATCAAATCACAATGGATTTGATTTGACACCATCGTTAAATGTAAGTTAGTAGGTTTCCATAACTCATTCATAGCCAAGTCCTTTCCAAGTTTATCATGCTTTTATTTCTTGGAAGGATAGGCCTCCCTAATTTCAAGAGGCTAACTTATACAATCTTGTACTTATCACAAAGCTAATACACCATACCATATTTTTTACACATAAAGCTTTGATTATTTAGTTCCAACAATTCTAAAAAAATTTAATGCCATATTTTTTTCACACTCAATATATGTTATTCATGATAATATTTTAACTTAATGACAAGGTTATGTTAGTGATAATATATGTATTTTGGGACTATCTCCTCTATATGTTTGTGGTATGGAATTTCTAAGTGACATTAAATTATCATGAAAAGCCTCTTACATTATATGAGACTAGCCAATTCGTGATTACTATCTTGTAAGAGAAATTTTTTAGAATTCTACATTAAATGAGATACTACCATTTATGACACTCTTACCCTTGATGAGATAATCCTCTTAATTCCATGGTTGAATTTTAATTAATGCCTAACAATAAGGTAGAAACCTTCATAATACAACCAAAAAAAGATGTTCCAAAAATATTTCCACATTCAAACATCAATAGTTCACAGTAAAATTTTAGTTTAATCTTTGCAACAACTGTAGGGGGAGTTTGATATCATGCATCACATTATCAAATCTTTTAGTAGGTGTTAAGCGGGTAAGTGCAAAAATATGGGGGGCCAAAAAGGGGGCTTAAGTGGCGACTTTTTTTTCAAAATCATGAAATATTGACCTTGGACTTGAAATTGAGGATAGTTACACTCAAAATTTTGAGATGCAACAAAAACAAGGATCGTAGTGCTCTGAGTCTACTTTCTAAACTACTAATTTATTTTGAAAATGGTTGAGATTAAGGGGTTCAAAAGAGGGACCCACATAAATTGGTGTTGTTTTTGTCAGAAAAAACATAACATAGCAACTTTTGTGGGAACTTAGCACGGTGAACTTTTTTTTAGTATTTTTAAAATCACTTCAGTGAGAAATTAGCTAATAGTATGTAGTTGATGCACAATTTTTTTTTGATAATTTTTTCATAAATATTTGATTTTACACTTCAAAGTGGAACTAAAACAAAATTTTGGCTATGCTACCCTTCAAATTTGAAACTTATTGATTTTTTTTTTTAATTGTAGAATGGATTCTAGTTTCTAAAAATGTAATTTATTTGAAATTTTGATGAATGGTTAATTTATAACAAAAGAAAATCAAATACTACTTTTAGCCAAAAAAAGAGACACAAACAAAAGAAATTATAGATGAAAGGCTTAACATTGTCAAAAAGTGAAAAAAATTACATCATTGGATAGCTAAGAGAGATCCTAACATTACCTAGGTGTTCGATTTGTTTGACATTGAAACACGTGCAATCCTAATGGTGAGCACAGACTTGATATGTGGAATATTATATAATTTACAAAAGAAACATCTCCAGTCATTGGGAAGGCCCTCCAAACCTTTGGGTTGGTATTCCAAGGAAAATACCAAGCCCAAGGCTTGGGGATTCCCAAAGAAATATATAATGCGAGTGCGTTATAACACACATTATTTGAATGCATAGACAAATGCGAGCACATTATAACGCACTCACATTTTGGTCTACAATGAATTTATTTTAATTCTCTTTATTTTTCTTTCTTCTTGTTATCTTTCAAGGAAACTATATACATGAAATAAAAATTTAAGTATAAGTGACATTTACATATGGATGTTTACTTTCTTATACTTTAAGTTATATTTCATGTACATATAGTTTTAGGATGTTTAAGAGTGGTTTCGGATCTCTAGGAGTTACAATACAAACTCTAGTTTTTGGAAGATCTCACAAACTTCAAAATTAGTCAAATTTCAGCAGTCAACATGTCAAACTTCAATAATCAGGAGGTCAAATTTTTGTAATCAACAAGTTGTATTATTTATCTCTCTATCTCACTCATTTTTTTATCCCTTACACTCTAGACCTCTCTCTCACTATCTCCATCCCTTTATCTGACTCTCTCTCCCTCTCTCTCTCTCTTTTCCCCTCTAATTCTCTCTATCTCACTTTTCTATCTCTCCCTCCCTCCTTCCCTCTCTACTTATCTCTATCTCCCTCCCTCCATCCTACTCTCTCTCTCTCTACCTACCTCTCCCTCCATCACTCCATACCACTCTCTATTTCTCTCTACCTCACCTCTCTCTCCCTCCATAATCTCTCCCTCTATTCTTCCCTATCTACTCTCTATCTCCAAATCCCTCTCTCTACCTACCTCTGCATCCATCACACCCTACCACTCTCCTCTACACCTCTCTATCTCACATTTCTCTCCCTCCCTACCTCTCCCTCCCTCCATCATTCCCTCTCTACTTCTCTCTACCTCTCATTCCCTCTCTACTTATCTTTATCTCCTCTCTCCCTCTCTCTACCTACCTCTCCTACCACTCTCTATTTCTCTCCATCCCAACTCTCTCTCCCTCACTATATCTCCCTCCCTCTCTCCCTCTCTCTCTACTTATCTATATCTCCCCTCCCCTCTCTACCTACCTCTCCATCCATCATAGTCTACCTCTCTCTCTCTATTACTCTCTATATTTCACCTCCCACTCTCTCCATCCATACCTCTCCCTCTCCTTCCCTCTCTACTCTATATCTCCCTAATCCCTCTTTACCTACCTCTCCATCCATAACTCCCTACCACTCTCTCTACACCTCTCTATCTCACTTCTCTCCCTCCCTCCCCTCATTCCCCACTCTCTCACCCAGCCCTTCCTCTCTTAATCTATATTTATCTCCTGGTATGTGCTAGATCATCATGGAAAAAAGACCCCTTAAGTGGAAAAAAAATTTGTGAAAATCAGAGTTAGGCAACTCTTGACATAAAAAATTTTGAATAGTTATTCATATATTTTCAAAAAATATGTAATAATAGATCTTGAAAAAATTGAATTTAGTTTCTAAAACTACTAGGTTGATTTTTATTTTTAAAAATTCTATTTGGTGAAAATTTGAATTTTCACCGCAAGAGTACTTAAATTTTAGGAAAAGAAGAAGTAGGTGTGTTTCTTAACCAATCTCTAACCACAATAAATGATAATATTTTTATAAGATTTTATATATAAGTAGAGGACTCCTATGTCCCGGATGTGTGATGCATATTTTTTTGTAATTTTTTTCCAAGTAAATAATTAATTATGAATTTTTATTACAAAATTTTAAAAATATAAAAACTCTATGTTCGACCACCTTAACTTGGTCAAAACTTCATGAAGTTAATTTTTTTTTAATCTTATAGTATACAAATCATAGAATGTGACACATGTTTTGGATTCAAAAAATGTGATACCATTTGAAAGCTATAGATGTTTTTCAATAAGCATATCAATCAGGACTTTAGTCGTAATTCAAATAGAAAATGAATAATAATAATTTATTATATAGACAAGTTCATCCTAAGATCACATCCAACATCTTAGGGTTTACAAGTTCATCATCCAAATCAACCAATCAAAATCAAACCCTAAGTCTAGCATTGATCCAAAGTTCCTAAATGTTCATCACACATATCATTTACACCTTTCATCCTTCATCTCGTCATTAATCCTAAGAATCTTAGAGGTCACTTTCACAGCAAGGTCAAAACACAAGGACAACATGGAATACAAACTTGATCCACACATCATGAGTAATCCAAGACAAAAAGCTATCAAAGTCTTATAGCACCTATTGATTATCAACATTCACATCTATACAAACCATACATGGGATCATTACCTTCGATAAATGTCAATGGCACAACAAATGTGAGTATGCCTAGTCAAAATTTTGGAACACCTTTTCTAATGGCAGATTTAAATCCAAGTCCAAACTTACAAATCTACCAACCGAACCATCAATGCATGAGCCTTTAAATGAACAAAGTCATCCCACCAAATCTCTACAAGCCAAAGGAGAATGTACCATGTACAAGTTCTTGAAACATGAATCTGACAAACTTTGGGATAGATACATTTGAAAATCATACAAATATTCCAAACATGAGCAATGGTCAATTTCAACCTATCATGCTAGATCTAAGTGTCATCCCAAATCAAACACAAGTACACACTACAAATCTGCATGAACAAAAACCAAATCAACTATCTCAAAGGAGTCAAGATCGAAATCAAGAACAAATTTGGATAGATCAAAGTGCTACACTTACCAAGATAGTTGAGTCATTACACCAAGGGAAATCTCCACCACCATCACCCATATCAACATCATTCTTGGGTTTAGGGCTTCCCCCTTTACCTAGCACCAATCACTCCATCCAAATCAATCCACCTAACACCAATCAAGCCAGCACATCAAAACCTTTGAATATACCATCGACATCACACCAATACATGGTATCTAATCAAACAAAAACATTGATGCCAAAAAATAAAAATGTGGTCTCCCAAGGACCTATCACCTTGGTCATTCTGACCATTCTTCCAACCACCCCCATCACACCCATCATATCTCAACCCCTCACTACCATGATCACTCCAAGTGTATCTCAACCACTTGTCACTACATCCAACACAATTCCAAATCCACCACCACTACCATCGAAACCAAACTTAGCAAGACAATATGACATTGTGCTAAAAGCTCACCAAGCCTACCAAAGGGCCATCTAATAATATATAGCCATGCAACAAGCAAGACAAGCTCAAAAAGTGCAACAAGCCTCTCAAAGTTCCCAACAAATAGAAGCACAAACACAAAAAATGACAACTATTGAGAACAAGGATCAAGATCAATCCATCATTGAGCACCTTGAAGCTATGTCTACTTCATCCGAAGATCAAATCAACATAGGTCAAGAGACACTTTTGAATCATGATCAAAATCCACCAACAATACTCGACAATGATCCAATTCAAGCAATATCAACATCACTTGACTCTATGGTTGAAGACATTCACAATCCCTCCACCACAATTGTTGGAAACAATGATCAAGATCTCTCCATCGATGAGCACCTTGAAGATGTTTCCACCCCATCCGATGATCAACTCACCATACATCAAGAACCACTTTTTAGTGATCTATTTCAAGGAGTGTTATGATTATTTGATCCTATTGACATAATACAAGATCCTTTCACCTATGATCATGTTGAAAATGTCTCTACATCACCTTATGAGCTAGAGGACATATCTCAAGAATTGATTCCAAGGCATGATCAAAATCTTTTACCGAGGTCTAGCCATGGTCCTTTCCAAGACATATTGACATCCTTCGACCTCATGGTTATAGATACTAAGTGAACCCCGAACTTGACACTTGAGGATATTGAACCATTCACTATGTCTAATGATGACATCCAAGAAACCTTTGTAAGCAATCCATCCTTTCAAAATGACCCATGTCAAGAACTTGATCCAAAGCATGTTGAAAGCAACTCTGGAATAATTCAAGATCAAGAATTTGTATCTTCAAGATACTACAATAATCTAATGGACACTCTCCTATCTATGCAAGATGATCATATCCATGTAGCACATACTCCTTCATCTACCCATGAGATGCTTTCTATGGATGGACACGTAGATGATCTTCATCTAGAATAAAATTCTATTACACACAAAGAGCAGATTATCAACTCATACAGTCAAACTAAGTTATCAACATCAAGATCAAATATGTCCCAAACTCAAACTGAGGACATCATGAATAAAGATATCCAGCATTATCCGCTCAAGGAGACAAGTCAGATAAAACAAGATATCCCAGAATTAGCAAAGCAACAAATGGAAATAACGTCATCTGTAATAGCCATTTATCAGAGAATACACTCTAAACATGAGCTCTTAGAACATGTAGAATCAAAGTATGAAGGTATTAGTACTACTATACTGGGGTCAACTATGTCTCAAGCAAACATCAACATAAGGAGCACAAAGAGTCCTTATGATGAAACTAGTATCAATACTACAACCAGCCACGCCATGTATCTTCATCCACCCATCACCCCATCCACGAATTGGGACCAACTTCGAAAGAAAGATTTGAATAAAAGTACGAAGAACGTTATCAAAGCAAAAGAAGCTAAGAAGCATAATGGACAAATCAAATACAAATGGATACCAAAGAATACAAAGAATGATCATCCCTATCAAACTCCACCAGTCAAAGAAACTGTGGGGCAAAATAAAAGAGGGAAAAGTATCCATCAAAGACGTCCACAAAAGCAAATGTAGGATTTTCAAGCAACATACACGGTATATCAAGCAGTTGGTTCTAATTCCATGCAATAATTTCATTGCCACCCATCATTGCTCATCTTCCCAAGTTTGGAGAGTCAAAGGTTCCAACCTGCCAACTAATCCATCTCTATCCCTAAAACACACTCCATCCATGCCTCCACGATATTATCCACTCTTACATTGACTGTATTGGCAACAACCCTTCATCATAAGGATTCAAGGAAATCTATCGCGATGTGCGCATAAAGACAAAGTCAACTCCAGTATCAACGAAGCAGATCAAGAATCCAAAAAGTTGCATTCAAGTGCACGTATCTTAGCAAAGCAGCTCCTTCAGGCAGGATATCGATGGCACATCATGACAGGCATATACATCAGCAACACCTTTGTGATTCAACATGAGCTTAAAACATTTCAGAAAAAATACAAAAAAATCAAAAAATATGAAAATCCAAAAAAATCAGAAAAAGGATTGAAAACAGTAAAGAGAAAAAAATCGTCCTCTAGTGAAAACCGCATGGGTGGCGCTTTGGGCAAGACCATGATGAAAACCTGGCAAACAGGCATCATGTGTGGAATCGAGCATCTATGTGTGCCAGTTCAAGTGGAAGCATCTCATCCCATCCATAATAAATCCAACAATCCATCCATATCATCCATAATAAATCCATTCATCCATAAACCATTGAGCCAATTGATTTTCATCCATCTGCATTTGTCGTCCAAGTTATCGTGATCTTGATGAAAGTTTGGGGCACACTTTGCGCTGGCTTATGGTAAACATCTTGACGTGGGTCACTTTCACTGATCCTATCCTATGCATCATTATCTAAGCTATGAAACATTATCCAATAAAGCATTCTATCATTTAAACACCTTATCTTATCACAAGATAATCCTTGAAATCTTTTGCGAGCTTACCATATCCATCCATCCATAAACCTATCCAAACATCATCCATGACATTCCATACATTGCTAGACATTGGGGGAAGATATGTACATCTTTCTTCGAGAATAAATCTTGATCTATATCCTCCAACTTATGTGGTGATCTAAACATTGGAAAATGTAGAATCAAATTGGTCAAAACATTTGTGATCCAAAATCCAAATCACTAGCCCATGGCATATTTTGATGAGAAAAATTTCCT